>JAODAL010011559.1:0-99450 GCA_025379985.1 Phyllomedusa bahiana
CTCCGTTTCCCCCCGGGGGGGGGCCCCCGGGGGCCGCCCTGCCCCGCCCGGGGGAGCGCCCCTGATTTCTGCGCGAATCTTTTATAACGGGCCCCGCGCAGACCCATCCTGCGGGGAAAGGCGGGACGGATGTTCTGTCCTGACCCCCTCCCCTGTATCAGCCACAGGGGGCGCACAGCTCCCCGCGCCCCCTGTGACCTGGGTCTCCTGGCGGGCACTCTGCCCCCGATGAGCCCCCCGGGAGCCCCGTGCCAGCGTAAGAAAGCGTGATGACTTCACGCTGTTCACCGCCTGCAGTCCCATTGCTGAGCAGCCCCGGGCCCGGGGAGGGCCCCGGGCCCCCCGGGTTTGAGTAATCTTTTTTTTTTAAAATTTTACTTACGGGGGGCATCCCCGGCTACAAGGGGGCAAAACCCTGGCAACAAGGGGGGCTTTCCTGGCTAAAAAGGGGGGCCCACACTGGCTAAAAGGGGGGGGCACACTGGCTACAAGGGGGGCTTTAAACTGGCTAAAAAAGGGGGGCCACTGGCTACAATGGGGGCTTCCTGGCTAAAAGGGGGGGCACACTGGCTAAAAAGGGGGGCACACTGGCTAAAAGGGGGGAATCACTGGAAAAAGGGGGGCAACACTTGGCTACCGGGGGGCAAAGGCTGCAAGGGGGGCATCACTGGCTACGGGGGGGGAAATCACGGGCCCTCCCAATGGAGGCACATTGGCTAAAAAAGGGGGGCCAAACTGGCTAAAAGGGGGCCCCAAAGGCTACAAGGGGGGCACATGGTTTAAAAGGGGGGGCATCAGGCTTGAAAAGGGGGGGATCACTGGCTACAGGGGGGGGATAAATGGAAACAATGGAGGCCCATTGTCTCCCAGGGGTGGGCACCCTTGGCTAAATGATATTTTAATTTATATGTATAAATGAAATGTTTTAGTGTAAATTTTGTGCCATTTTTTGGTTTTTGGGGTGGTGTGCCCCGGGATTTTTAAGTGTAAAAAGTGGCCGAGCTAAAAAAAGGGTTTAAAAAATCTTTGGGAATTAGAGGATTTTGGGGAGGGCCCGGAATGGGTGTTATTTGGGGTTTGGAAGGATTTTTTTCCCGGATGCTTTTCAATTTTGTTTTTAGAATGAGGGGGAAATTTCCTTCAGCACAGGGGCCCAGAGCCCGGGGCCTGAGCTTTAGGCCTGAGGGGGGAGGGGAAGGTTTTCAAACAGACTTTTTGATTTTGTTGTGTAGTTTTTGAGTGAGGGAGGTGAAATATTTTTTTTTGGCAAAAGTAAAGGGGCAGTTTTGAAAATTTCCTGAGCATAAAATTTTATAGTGGAGAAAGTCGCAGGTAGCTTTGATTTTTCCCCAAGGGGACGCTCAGCGCACCTGGAACAGCGCTAGAGAAAACGATTTGGGGTTGTGTCCCAAAGGCCCCTGGGGGGGGTCGACTCTGGGGGTTGCGGTGTGTGAGGGGTCCCAACATTTCCAGGGGGGTTGTGAGAGTTTCTTTTAAACTTTTGACACCCCCAAGTGGGGGACGGAGGGGGAGGAATTGGGGGCAGTGAGGACTGTATGGGGTCGGGTGAGCTCCTGAGTGTTGATAGAGGGGAAAGATTTCGGAATGGGCGAGGGGTTTGGTGTGTCGAAAAGGGAAAGTTTTTGATAGAAAAAAGAGATGGGGTTTAGATCCGAGAGTTCAAAAGGGAAAAAAAATTAAAAAAAAAAAAGGGATTAAAAGAAAAATAGAGAAGAGGCGACAGAAGACCAGATCAAGAGAGTTCCCATCCTTATGAGTTGGAGAGTCGGGAAAACTGTGAGGGGCCCAAAGAGAAGGGGGTTAAAGGTGAAAGAAACTGAGAGGGGGAAGGGGGACATGGGTTTGCCCAATGGGGATTTAAAATCGCCCCATGTGATGTGGGTTTTTCAGAAAAAGAGAAAATGAGGAAGCCAGGCAGAAAAATGATAAAGAAACTGCGGATGACCCGGGGGGTCTGTAGACAATGCGACTCTGAGGGAAAAAAGGGCCCGAAAGAGTCTGGGGTGTGGCCCCTCAAAGGGGGGGAAATTTGGAGTGGGGGTACGGGGGGAATGACCTAAAAAGGGGGCAGCGTGGGGGAGAGAAGTATGCCGACTCCCCCACCCGGCCTTCGGGTTTGGGGGGTGTGGGTAAGTGTGGGCCCACCGTAGGTGAGGGCAGCAAGGGATGGGGGTGCCCTGATTGTGGACCAGTTTCTGTGAGAGCTAGGAGATTGAGGGATTTTAAAAGGAACGGTCAGGGGACAGCAGTGAGTTAATTCCAGGGGAAGGGCCCTTTCCCCACAAAGAAACATTTAAAGGGGGAAGGGGAAAAAGGACGTACAAAAAAAAATTACGCGGGTTACCCAGGGTTTTGTGGGGAGAAAGGGTGGGATGAGCAGTAAAGGAAGGGGGACCGGGGTTGGGGGGATGTCTCCTGCAGCAAGAGGCAGAAGAATGAAAAGTGATTTTAATGGTTCCGTGTTTAATATGAGCGATGTTTGTGCATCATCCCCAAACTCCCATAAAAAAGTGCATTTATCCCCCAGATCCCCCCTAACAATGTCACCCACAGATCCCCCCCTAACAGTGCATATCCACAGATCCCCATAACACGCATCACCCACAGATCCCCCTTAAAAGTGCACACCCCCAATTCCCCCCCTAACAGCATCATCTACAGATTCCCCCTAAAAAGGCATCATCCCCGGGTCCCCCATAAAAATGCTTTCCCCCACAGTTCCCCCCCTAACAGGGGCATTTAAACCCCGAGATCCCCATAAAAAAGAGAATCACCCACAGAAACCCCCTAACAGCATTTATTAAAAATCCCCATAAAAAGTGCCACCCACAAAATCCCCCTAACAGAGAATCACCCAAAAAGATACCCCCCAAAAGCATCATCTACAGATCCCCATAACAGTGCACATCCCCCAGATCCCCCAAAAAAGGGGGCCCCTCACCCCAGATTCCCCCCTTTAAAATGCATCCTCCCCAGAAACCCATAAAAGAGCATCACCCAAAAGATCCCCCTAACAATGCATCACCCAAAAATCCCCAAAACCAAATTTATCATCCAAAAAATTTTTCCCTAACAGTGCATTTCCACAATCCCCCCCAACAGTGCATTTATCCACAATCCCCATAACAGTGTCATCCCCCAGATCCCCCATAACAGTGCATCATCCACAGATCCCCCCTAAAAAGTGCATGATCCCAGATCCCCCCCTAACAGTGAAAGATCCACAGATCCCCCCCCTAACAGTGCTCAAACCACAGACCCCATAAAAGTGCGTCCCACAGAACCCCCCTAACAGTGCATCACCCACAACCCACATAACAGTGCATCCTCCACAGATCCCCCCTAACAGTGATTCATCCACAGATCCCCCATAACAATACATCATTTCCCCAGGGTTTCCCCCCTAACATGCATCATCCCCCAGATCCCCCCCCAAAAGGCATCACCCACAGATCCCCCATAACCCGTTCATCATCCACAATCCTCCATAACAGAGAACCCCCACAGATCCCCCCTAAAAGAGCATCATCCACAGATCCCCCCTAAACAGAGCATCCCCACCCACAGATCCCCCAAAAGAGACTTTTCCCCAAAAACCTCCATTTAAAAGTGCCCCCTCCACAGATCCCCCCCTAAAAGTCATCATCCAACAGATCCCCCAAACAGTGGGATCCTTCACCCGATCCCCATAACAGTGAAACATCCACAGATCCCCCTTTAAAAGGCATTAAACCCCCCCGATCCCCCATAAAAAATTTAAACACCACAGATCCCCATAACAGTGCAAAAAACCCCCAATCCCCCAAACAGTGCATCAAACCAAAAGATCCTCCATAACATGCATCATCCAACCCGATCTCCCCCATAAAAGGGGACCCACCCCAAAACCCCCCAAAAACATGCATCACCCAAGATTCCCCCCTAACAGGCTTTATCCACCCAAACCCCCCAAAAAGTGCAACAACCCCCAGATCCCCTAAAAGGGGGATCAAACCCCAATCCCCCTAAAAGTGCAAACATCCCCAGATCCCCCCTAACGTGCCCTTATCCCCAGATCCCCCCTAACAGTGCTGAACCACCCAAACCCCCCCTAACGTGCATTTCCACAGATCCCCCCTAAAAGTGCGCCTCCACATATCCCCCTTAAAAGTGCATCACCCACAGATCCCCCATAACAGTTTTCGTCCTCCCAGATCCCCAAAAACAGTGCATCCTCCCCAGATCCCCCCCCTACCAAAAAATACATCATCCCCAATCCCCCATAAAAATGCATGATCCACAGATCCCCCCCCAAAAAAATGCTTTATCCCCCAGAAACCCCCATAACAGTCATCATCCACAGAACCCCCCTTAAAAAGTGAAACAAACCCCAAACCCCCATAACCGTGCATGATCCACAGGGTCCCCCTAAATGCACCATCCCCGATCCCCCAAAAGTGCGTTTCCCCCAAAGTTCCCCCCAAAAAGTGATCACCCACGAAACCCACATAACATGCGTCCTCCACAGATCCCCATAAAAAGGGGATCATCCACAGGGTCCCCCCTAACAATACTTTATCCCCAGGAACCCCCCCTAAAATGCAAAATTTCCCCAGATCCCCCTAACAGTTGGGAAACAAAACCCCCAAAAATCCCCCAAAAACAGTGCAACATTTCCCCAGAACCTCCATAACAGTGCAAACCCCCCACAATCCCCATTAACAAGCATCATCCCCCAGATCCCCCCTTTAAAAGAGCATCCCCACACAGAAACCCCCATAACAGGAAACATCAATTTCCCCAATCCTCCCAAAAAAAGTGCACCCTCCAAAAAGTTTCCCCCCCTAACAGAGGGATCATCCCCCCCAGATCCCCCATAACATTTCATCCTTTCCCCAATCCCCATAAAAAGTGCTCATCCACAGACCCCCCCCTAAACAAGCATTACCCACAGATTTCCCCCATAACAGTCATCAACCACAGATCCCCCTTAAAAGGCATCCTACACCCGAACCCCATAACAGGCCCTCAACCCCCAGAAACCCCCCTAACATGCATACCCCAGAAAACCCCTAACAGTGCATCCCTCCCTAAAATCCTCCATAAAAAAGTGCAAACATCCCCCCCGATTCTTTATAACAGTGGGCCCCCCCCACAGATCCCCCCTTTAAAAGTGGGATTTACCCCCAAAAATCCCCCTTAAAAAAAGGGATCACCCCCAAAAATCCCCCTTTAAAAGAGCAAACATCCACAAAATCCCCATAAAAGGGGCATCACCCCAGATCCCCATAAAAGGGGAAACATCCACCCGATCCCCCCTAACAGTGCATCATCCACAGATCCCCCATAAAATGAGAAACCTCCATAGAAACCCTTTATAACAATTCATTAAACCCAATTTCCCCCCTAAAAGGCATTTTTGTGGGTGATGCATTGTGGTGGAGATATCCTGTCACGGTGTGTGGTGGAGTTATCCAGTCATGGTGTGGTGGAGTTATCCGTCACGGTGCGGGGTGATATCCCGTCACGGTACGGGGTTTTATCAGTCACGGTGCGTAGTGATATAAACACGGTTTCCCTGGTGAATTAGTCCCCCGGGGGGTGGGGATATAGTCACGGGTGGTGGTGTATCCGTCCGGTGTGTGGGTATCCGTCACGGGCGGTGGTGATATCAGTCACGGGGCGGTGGGGAACTATCCGGTGTGGTGGTGAATCCAGTCACGGTGCGGTGGTGAAACCAGTCCGGGCGGTGGTGAAAACCAGTCACGGTGCGGTGGTATATCCAGTCTGGTTGGTGGTGATATCCAGTCCTGGTGGGTAGTGTACCAGACGTGCCCCTGGTGATATCCCCTCATGATGTGGTGGGGATATCCAGTCCGGGCAGTGGTGATTCCCGTCACGGTGCAGTGGTGAAAATCCAATCAGGGGGCGGTGGTGATATCAAGTCATGGTGTGGTGGTGATATTTTATCCTGTTGTGGTGGGGATACCAGTCACGGTGCGGTGGTGTTTTTCCAGGGCAGGTGCGGGGGTGATACCTCAAAGGGTGGTGGTGATATCCCCGTCACGGTGGGAGGTATAACAGTCCGGGCGGGGGTTATATCCCGTCATTGGTGGGTGGTGATATCCGTCATGGGGTGGTGGGGATATCCGTCCGGGCGGTGGTGATATCCAGTCACGGGGGTGGTTTAATTTAGTCACGGTGCAGTGGGGGTTATCCAGTCCTTGCGTGGTGAAAACCATCATGTGTGGTGTGATAACGTCGGGGCCGTGGTGATATCAGTATGGGTTTGGTGGTGAAAACCGTCCCCGGGTGGGGGGGGCGATATCCAGTCACGGTGCGGTGGTATACAGTACGGTGCGGTGGTTATATCTAGTCACGGTGTGGTGGGGGATATCCGTCACGGTTTTCGGTAGTGAATCCAGTCCCGGTGCGGTATGATATCCAAACACGGTGCATGGTAATATCCGTCAGAAGCGGTGGGATATCCCGTCACGGTGCGGTGGTGTATCCCGTCATGGGGCGGGTGTGATATCCAAACCAAATTTCGTGGTGATATCCCGTCAGTGTGGTGGGGGATATCCCGTCACGGGGCGGTGGTGAATCCGTCCTGGTGAGTTGTGATATCCAGTCACGATGCCGGGTGATATCCAAACCTGGTTGGGGGGTGGTGATATCCCTCACGGTGCGGTGGGATACATCCGGGTGGTGGTGATTCCCCGTCACGGGCGGTGGTGAAAAACCCTCACGGTGTGGGGGTGTATCCCCGTCACGGGTGGTGGTGATATCAGTCACGGTACGGTGGTGAAAAACCCGTCACGGTGTGGGGTGATTCCGTAGGGCGGTGGTGATTTAGTCACATTTCGGGGGGTGATATCCAGTAGGGTGCGGTGGTGAAATCAGGGTTTGGGGTGGTGGTTATCCATCATGTGTGGTTGGGGATATTCCCGTCACAGTGTGGTGGTGATATCCCGTCACGGTGCAGTGGTAATATCCTCATGATGTGGTGGGGATATCCAGTCAGGTGTTGTGGGAATCCAGTCAGTGTGGGGGAGTTAGTAGTCACGGGCGGTTGTTATTCCGTACGGGGGGGGAGTTATGTAGTAAAGGTCGGTTGTTATATCCCGTCACGGGTGGTGGGATATCCGCACGGGGCCGTGGTGATATCCTCACGGTTTGGTGGTGATATCCAGCACGGTGCGGTGGTAATATCCAGTCTGATGTGGTGGTATTCCTCCGGGGGGTGGGATATCCCTCATGGGTGGTGGTGTTATCAGTCACGGTCAGTGGTGATATAGTCCGATGTGGGGTGATATCCCCTCCCGGGCGGTGGGGGATATCCAGTCAGGTGCGGTGGTGATATCAGTACGTGTGGTGGTGATTCCAGTCATGATGGGGTGGGTATCCAGTCACGGTGTGGTGGAGTTAAAAATCACGGTGCGGTTGTTTAATTTCCCGTCACGGTGCGGATGTTTAAAGCAGTCCCGGTCGGTGGGATATCCAGTCACGGTGTTGTGGTGATATCCAGTTACGGTGGGTGGTGATATCCATCAAAGGGGCAGTGGAAATTCAGTCATGATGTGGTGGTGAAATCCATCACGGGGGCGGTGGTGATATCCAGTCCCCGGGGCTGTGGTGATTCCCTCATGGGGTTTGGGGGTGTTATTCAGTCACGGTGTGGTGGTGATATTATTCAGTCACGGTGTGGTGGTGATATTATTCAGTCACGGTGTGGTGGTGATATTATTCAGTCACGGTGTGGTGGTGAAAACCCGTCCGGTCGGTGGGGATATTCGTCACGGTGCGGTGGTGATATCCGTCACGGGGCGGTGGGGATATCCGCACGTACGGTGGTGAATCCATCACGGGGCGGTAGTGAATCCAAACACGGTGCCGTGGTGAACAGTACGGTGCGGTGGTGATAAACCAGTCACGGGGTGGTGGTGATATTTCCCTTTCTGTGTGATGGTAATTCCCGTCACGGTCGGTTGGTGTATCCAGTCCGGTTTCGGTGGTTTTCTAGTCACGGTTGGTGGGATATCCGTCACGGTCGGTGGGATATCCAGCACGGTGCGGGGGGAAATCCCGTCACGGTCGGTGGGGAATCCGTCACGGTACGGTGGTGAATTTCCCGCACGGTGGGTGTGATAACCAAACCGGGCCGGGTGATATCAGTCCGGGGTGGTGATATCAGTCCGGTGTGGGGGTGTATCCAGTCCTGGTGTGATGGTGATATCCGTCACGGTGGGGTGGTGATATCATCACGGTGCGGTGGTGATATCTAGTACGGTTGGTGGGAAACCATCACGGTCGGGTGGTGATATCCAGTCAGGTCGGTGGTGAAATCCAGTCACGGTGCGGTGGTGATATCCCGTCATGGTGTGGTGGTGATTTCCGTCCCCGGGGGTGGTGATGGGTTTTCCCGTCCCCCGGGGGCCGTGGTGATATCCCCGTCATGATGTGGTGGTGAAATCCAGTCACGGGGCAGTTTGGGGATATCCATTTACGGTGAGTGGTGTTTTCCCCGTCACGGGGGCGGTGGTGATATCAAGGGCCTGGTGTGGTGGTGATATTTTTGTCCGTTGTGGGGGGTGTATCCAGTCACGGTGCGGGGGTGTATCCCGTACGGTGCTGGTGGTTTATCCGTATGGTGTGGTGGGGATTAGTCACGGTGCGGAGGTTATATCAGTCACGGGGCGGAGGTTATATCCCGTCGGGTTTTGGTGGGGGATATCCAGTCATGGGGGTGGTGGGGGATATCCCGCACGGTGCCGGTTTGGGGATATCCCGTCACCGGGTGGGGGGGGTGGGGGATATTTAGTCACGGTGAGTGGAGTTAATCCCCGTCCGTTGCAGTGGGGAAACCAGTCTTGGGTGTGGTTGGGGATATCCAGTCGGCGCCCGGGGGGGTATCCGTCCCTGGTGTGGTGGGGTTTTTCCCTCCTGGTGTGGTGGCGATATCCAGCACGGGGCGGTGGTGATATTTGTTTAGGTTTCGGTGGTTTATTAGTCACGGTGTGGGGGGTGATAAACCAGTACGGTGCGGTTTGTGATATCCCGTCACGGTGCGGTAAATTATTATCCAAACACGGTTTCCATGGTAATATCCAGTTTATGGTTTTCGGTGGTGATATTTCCCGCAAAGGTTTCGGTGGTGATATCCCGTATGGTGCGGGAGTGATATCCCAAAAACCCGTGCCCTGGTGAATCCGTCTTGTTTTTGGTGGTGTATCCAGGGCCGGGGGCCCGGGGGTGATATTCCAAATCCCCGGTTAGTTGTGTATCCAGTCACGAAAAGCCTGGGGGATATCCAGTCCCGGGGCGGTTGGTAATCGTCACGGTACGGTGGTGAAATCCAGTCACGGTGTGGTGGTGATATCCAGTCACGGTGCGGTGGTGAAATCCCGTCACGGTGTTTGGGGGTGATATCCAGTCACGGGTTTTTTGGTGGGGGGATATCCCCGTCCGGTACGGTTTGGGAAAACCAGTAAAGGTGTGGGTTGGGGGGGTTGGGGGGGGGGGTTTGGGGTTGGGGGGGGGGGGGGGGGGGGTTTTCCGTAGGTGGGTGGGGATATCCCTTGGGGGTTTGGGGGTGATTTTCCCGTTTAAAGGGGGGTGGTTTATATCCCGTCACGGGGGAAAATTGGTTGGGGAAATCCAGTCCTGGTGTGGTGGTGATATCCAGTCATGATGTGGTGGTGATATCCAGTCACAGTGTGGTGGTGATATCCAGTCACGGTGCAGTGGTCATCTCCAGTCATGTTGTGGTGGTGATATCCAGTCACGGTGTTGTGGTGATATCCAGTCACGGTGTGGTGGAGTTATGTAGTCACGGTGCGGTTGTTATATCCAGTCACGGTGTGGTGGTGATATCCAGTCACGGTGCCGTGGTGATATCCAGTCATGATGTGGTGGTGATATCCAGTCACGGTGCGGTGGTGATATCCAGTCCAGGTGTGGTGGTGATATCCAGTCACGGTGGGGTGGTGATATCCAGTTACGGTGTGGTGGTGATATCCAGTCAAGGTGCAGTGGTAATATCCAGTCATGATGTGGTGGTGATATCCAGTCACGGTGCGGTGGTGATATCCAGTCACGGTGCTGTGGTGATATCCAGTCACATGATGTGGTGGTGATATCCAGTCACGGTGTGGTGGAGTTAAACAGTCACGGTGCGGTTGTTATATCCAGTCACGGTGCGGATGTTATATGCAGTCACGGTGCGGTGGTGATATCCAGTCACGGTGTGGTGGTGATATCCAGTAACGGTGTGGTGGTGATATCCAGTCACGGTGCGGTGGTGATATCCAGTCACGGTGCGGTGGTGATATCCAGTCACGGTGCGGTGGTGATATCCAGTCACGGTGTGGTGGTGATATCCAGTCACGGTGCGGTGGTGATATCCAGTCACGGTGTGGTGGTGATATCCAGTCATGGTGTGGTGGTGATATCCAGTCACGGTGTGGTGGTGATATTCAGTCACGGTGCGGTTGTTATATCCAGTCACGGTGTGGTGGAGTTAATCAGTCACGGTGCGGTTGTTATATCCAGTCACGGTGTGGTGGAGTTAATCAGTCACGGTGCGGTGGTGTTATCCAGTCACGGTGTGGTGGAGTTAATCAGTCACGGTGCGGTGGTGTTATCCAGTCACGGTGTGGTGGTGTTATCCAGTCACGGTACGTTGGAGTTATCCAGTCATTGTCCTTTTGTGATAGCCAGTCACGGTGCGGTGGTGATATCCAGTCATGGTGCGGTGGAGTTATCCAGTCATTGTGTGGTTGTTATATCCAGTCATGGTGCGGTGGAGTTATCCAGTCATTGTGTGGTTGTTATATCCAGTCACGGTGCGGTGGCGATATCCAGTTACATTCTGGTGGCTTTAACCCCTTAAGAATAGAGTGTTTTTTTTTTTGGTTGACACATTAGTTTTTTTCCTCCTCACGTTCCAAGAGCCCTAACTTTTTTATTCTTTAATCTACACAGATATATAAAGGCTTTTATTTTGCGGGACAAGATGTACTTTCTAATAGTGCCATTGACCGTACCATAGAATATTCTGGGGAATCGAAAAAAGGTGGGGTGGACTTTGTTTTTATGGTGTTCAATCTTTGGTATAAATGATGTGTTCTCTGTATTCCAGCAATACCAAATATGTAGAGTTTTCGTTATGTGTTTGTACTTTTAAAAGAATACAGAATACTGCACAAAAATTGGTGGACCGGGCGCTCGTTTCTGGGAATAAATCCTCGTGGTCGACGGCGTTGAATAAAAGGATATTGTCACGGGGGTCGCGGGCGCCGCTGCTCCCCGCGATCGCCCCTCTGCCCGCAGGGGGTCCGGTGCGGGTGCCGCAGCTGCTCGCGACCATCCCTCTGCGGTCCTGGCCCCTGCGTCGGGTCACTTACCCATCTGCGCTCCGGTGAACGCTGCTCCTACCTTTCCCGGACACCGTGCGCGTGCCACCTGCTTAAGGCGCGCGCGACAGCTTCTCTAGATTTAAATGGCCAGCGTCCCGATAATTGGTCAATTGTCGGGCGCTGGTTCTATTTAAGGAATACGCCCCCAGCACTTCCTGCCAGTCCGTTGGTGTGTTTTTGGTGTGTTTAGAGAGTATTGGAGTTCTGTCTTGATTACCCGTGTACCAGGCCGCTTGCTTACGTTTCCTGACCTTGCCTGTTTGCTGCCTGCCCTGACCGTCTGCCTGTCTCTGACCACGAACCTCTGCCGCCTGCCTTTGACCTTCTGCGCCCCCGACTATCCCTTGGATTACGACTTTTTTCCAGCTGTACCCCGGCCGCCATCGCAAGTAAGTCAGGGGTAGCGCCCTGGTACCTCACGCCGCAGCAAGTCCATCCCGCTTTGCCGGCTCTGGGAATCCCGGGGGATTTAATCGCCCCCTGGGTGGTTTAAAAACTATCATCGCTTGGGTGGTCCAGCGAAATCCCCCTCTCATTCAGTACGGACTGGCCAGGTTTCCCCCAGGGTACCCTCCCCCATCTCCGGATGTCACCCGGCAGTCGCCCAGCAAAACCCAGTATCGACCAAGTATCGCCCATTAGCAGCTTGATGAAAAACCTTGCAGCCCGTTACCTCCACCGGCTGCCCCCGCCGCACCAGCCCCTTTTGCCCGGCTCCATTGCGAACCTCTCAGCTTCGGGCCCCGCTTGCACTGCGCTCCCCACGCCAGATGGAGACCCCAAAAATGCCGTGGGTTCATCACCCATGCTCATTTCCCCTGGAGATGATGGGGCACAATTCCCTACAGACGTGCCAAGGTGGCCTTCATAATCCCTCTTGTCGGGACGCTTGGTTTGGGGCTACGCCCTATGGGATCGAGGGACCCTCTGAAGCTCACCCCAAAACCCTTCCCCGGGGTTCCGCAGGTCTTTGAAAAATACCCCGTCCTTTTGGCCGCCCAGCACTGCCCCGGCTGCGTCAGGGCGCCCCCAGGGTCGGTAGTATTGGGTCTTTTCGCACTCTCGCTTCGGAGCTGGACTGGAATAACGAAGCTTTGGTGGGACATTCGGGGAAGGTCTCTCGGGAGCATTAAGGTGAGCTGCCCCCGGGGATCTACCACAGTTTTGGGTGATTTAAACCCACTTGCCACCCGAGTCGATTTGGGTTTTTTCCCCAAAAGACAAAAGGGCCCCCACCTTCAACGGGAGGTCACCCGTTACCCCGTTTCCCCCGCTTGGCCCACGCCCCAGCGGCCCCCCTTCCCCTCCTCCGATGGTCCCCGAGGAAAAACTATGCAGGTTAGGAGCCCACCTGTCCGGGAGGAACGGGTCACAGCGTCGCCTGAAGCAGTGTGCTTCTATTGTGGCGGTTAGGCCATTTTATGGGGGACTGCCCGGGGGCCCCGGGGGAAAACTTCCCCCCTAGGGCTCGTAGGAGGCAAACCCCAGGTGTCAGGCGGCCTCTACCCGTTGACCAGCTGTTTTAGTTGGGTGTTTAAACCGGACAGCCCTTTTCGGCCCTTTCGCCTTTATTGATTGGGTTCGGCAGGAAACTTAAACCCACGAACTTGTGACCGGGTTTCGTCCCCCAGTGACCCGTTGCAAAAAACCTATGTTTGTCTGTCGGTCGGGGGGAAAGCCTTAAGGAGCTATCGCTTCCGTACTGCCCCCCCTCTCCTTGCAGATGGGGCTTTCCCAAAAGGGAAACTTTGCAATTTCCGTCCTCCCTCCCCTCCACCGAAATCCTTCGGGGCCTCCCATGGTTGCAAGACCATACCCTGACCTTGGATTGGAGCAAAAGTGAAGTATAAATTTGGGTTCGCGTGCCCTTCATTTTGCCTGTGACCCAAAAACCGCTCCTCAGGTTGCCCCCCTGAAATCTACCAACCTCCCCCAGGCCTACCTACGCCATACTGGGACTTTGCTGAGGGGCTTTTGGGAAAAGGCAGGCCAAAACGTTCCTCCACCCCCGGCCTTGATTGCCCCTTTGATCTGCAACGGGCTGTACCCCTCCTGCGGTTGGTCTACCCCCTCTCCGCCCCGGAGATAAGGCCATTTTGAGTACACCCGGGGAAAAACCTCCGAAAAAGGCTTTCGTAAAGTCCTCGTCTCGGCAGGAGCGGCTTTTTTTTGTGGAGAAAAAAGAGGGGTCCTCCGCCTTGCAAACTATTGGGGCTTAAAAAAAATTTACTAAAAAAAAAAGCTACCCTCCCCCTTGCTCGAATTTTCGACCCCTGCGAGGCGTGAAAATCTTTTCCCAAGGGACTAAGCGGGGCTTATACTTAAAACCCCGCATTCGAAAAGGCGATGAGGGGAAAAACGGCGTTTAATACGCGGGATGGCCATTCGAGTATTTGGGTTTATCCCATTCGGTCTCTGTAATGCCCTGCTGTATTTCAAAAATTTTTGTCAATGGATTTTTGGCCCTACTCTCGTCTGTTGATTTTTTTATTTTGGAATATTCTTTTTTTTTCCCTGATCCAGACCCACGCCACAGTCTGCCAGGCCCTCCGCGACCCCGCCCCCATCAGTTTTTTCCCAAACCCGGAGAATGCCTCTTTAAACGTACAGCTTACCCTTTTTAGGGGTACATCGCTCAGATCGGGCCCGGAGGGTCCTTTAAACTTTCCGCAGTATTAATGGCCCAAACCTTTCCGTTTTTTTTGGGATTTCCCAAATTTTTATCAATTTATCCCCACTTCTCTAGCTTGTGGCTCCCTTGGGGCCTAAAAAAAAAAAAACCCCAAACCCCCAAAATCCTGGCTCCCGAAGTCACAAGCCTCAACGGCTCAAAGCGGCTTTGCGTGGGCTCCGGTCCGTTCATCCAGCCCTAACCCCCTTTTTTATTCTGGAAGTGAATGCTTCTTCTGTCGGTCCCGGCGCGTCCTCCTGCAGAGATCCCCCTTGGTAAATGATATTCGGTTTTTTTTCCAAAACTTTCTCTCGCTAGAAAATTATCCTTTGGTGATCGCGATTACTGGCCAAAAACTGGCTCTAAAAGAATGGCGTCACGTGGAGGGGGGCCCCCCTTTTGCATCTTATCCCCAAAAGAACCTTTTAATATCTTCAGCGCTCAAGTCTAACCCCCGGCAAGCCACTGGTCACTTTCTTTCCCCTTTTGACTTTGTTTAAATTTTGGCCGGCCCGGAAAAACATCAGAGCTGACCCCTATCTGTTGTCAGATACGGGGGGTTCTTGAGTCTCCCCCGAACGACTCGTCAAGCTCCCCCCGTGGATCTCCAAACCCTACCCCCCGGGGGAAGACTTGTGCTCCCGCCTTGCGGCCCAGAATCCTGAAGGCGGACACTTTCCGTACGCTGGGCATCCAGGAATCCATAAATCCTACAACTGGTTCCGTTTTTTACGGTGGCAATCCGCTCAAGATGTCGGGGACTTTGTTCCCTGCACCCCTGTGCACGTAAAAAGGTCCTTGTCTCAAAAACCCCGGGGCCCTTTTCCAGCCTCCTGTGCCCGGGAAAAAACCCTGGACCCATGTAGCCCGGGGCTTTGTTACAGATCTTTCCCCCCTCTCTGGAATCCGGAACTGGGTGGTGACCGACCGTTTTTCCAAGATGGTCACTTTTTCCCCCTGCCTGGGGTTTCCCCCTGCACCCCAGCTGGCCCAACTTTTTTTCGTCTGTTTTTCGTTTGCACGGGGCTTCCTTTAACATTGTCTCGGTTGGGAAATCAGTTTTATTGTAAATTTTGGCGGGGCCCGTGTGGTCAATTGCAGGTTCAGCTCGACTTTTTTCTGCATACCCCCTCAACTAAAGGGCGGTAGAGAGGGGGTTAACCCGTGCTAGGGACCTACCTGCGGGATTTTGTTCCGCTCGCAAGATAACTGGTCCGTCTTCTCCCATGGGGAGATTTTTTATAACTCTTTAGTTCGGAGTCGCTGGGGCCCCCCCCTTTTTTGTCGTCTTTGGGGACATCCCCCCCCGCCCTCCCCCAGCTACCTCGTGTCATGTCCGGGGGTGGAGCCCCAAATAAGGGACACAAGGCTCTTGGCAGCTCACACGAGGGCCCCGCTACGGGTTTGCTGCACCCAAAATCCAGGTGACGGTACCGTAGGCCCCCCCCCCATTTTAAACCCGGTGATAGGGGGTTTTTTTGTCAGCAAATACTCCGCTTTAAGGTGCCCCCGTTACAAGCAAACCCTAAATTCCCCAAAAAAAACCTTTGTATTTCTACAGAAAAAATTAAACCCGGGTTTCCTACAGTCGCTTTTGCCCCACACTTTTCGTTCTAACGGGGGCCCTTCATTTTCCTCTCAACGGCAATCGGGTCTCAGGGTCCCGGCCTCCTTTCAAAGAAAAAAAAAAAAACCCCAACCTGAAAGGGTTCCCTTCTTATGAACTGGAAGGGGCGGGGAAGAAACCTGGAAGCAACCTTCCTTTCCTTTTTTAAAAAAAAGGGGAAAACCAAGGGGGAACGTAGTTTCTGCCCCTTTTGGTTGCCCCGGGGTCCGGGCGGGGCTGCGGCACACTGTTTTTATTTTGTCCCCCGCCGCCGCCAGCGGCACTTTCTCAAAAAGGGGCAATTTCAAATGTCGTCCCTAAAGAAGCCCCGAGAGTCTGTTTTTTCCCAGTAGGGGTGATTTGCATAAGTGTTCTTTAGGGGTTTCGACGTAGTGTTTGCCCCTTTTTGCAAAAATTGCCGCTGGCGGGGGGGGCTGTGTGTGTTTATTAAATTACATGTGGCCGCGCCCCTGCCGTGGCCCCCCCCAGGTTTGCTTTACGTTTTTTGAAATGTTTTTTTGGGGTGCAAAATTCGTTTTATTTGGGGCTACATTGTTTTAACCTTATGGAAAGGAAGGGGGGTTTCCTTTTGGGTTTTTCTGTCCCCGCCCCTTCCATTCATAAAAGGGCAAACTTTCAAAAATTTGGGGTTTTTTTATTTTTTCCCCTTTAATAAAGGGCGGTGACCCATGAAGGGTGATTTCGTTGAGGGGGTAAAGATAGGATAATGGGGATTTTCAGCCATTTTAAAGGGGGCCTTAAACATGTTTGATCAATATGGAAAAAGAGCCAAATTTTTTTGAACAAGCTAAGGGAATTGTATGCCTTTTGTGGTAAGGGCAATTAAAACCCCGTAAAATTTAAATTCCTTTGCCCTTACAATGCGTTTTCTGGCCCTTTCCATGCCTCTTGCGGTTGTGAATCTAGTTTTAAAGGGCCCAGTGCCCCCGAAATTGGTCAATTGTCGGGCGCTGTTCTTTTTAAGGGAAACGCCCCAGCACTTCCCCAGTCCGTTGGTGTGTTTCCCATGTGTTTAGAGAGTATTGGAGTTCTGTCTTGATTACCCGTGTACCAGGCCGCTTGCTTACGTTTCCTGACCTTGCCTGTTTGCTGCCTGCCCTGACCGTCTGCCCGTCTCTGACCACGAACCTCTGCCGCCTGCCCTGACCTTCTGCCTGTCCCCGACTACGCCTCTGGATTACGTCTTTGTACCACGCTGTACCCCGGCCGCCATCGCAAGCAAGTCACGTCAGGGTAGTGACCTGGTAGCCTCACGCCGCAGCAAGTCCACCCCGCTTTGCGGCGGGCTCTGGTGAATACCAGGGGCTACTTAGACTCCGCTCCCTGCCGTGGCTTAGCTATCATCGCTTGCGGTGGTCCAACGAATCCACCTCTGCATTACAGATATTTGCACAACACGTCTAGGTGAGCACCCTAGCAATTATTTACTATTGTTTTTAACTGATTCTGATGTACTTTCACAAAGAGCGCCATCTTTCCCTTTTTTTTTATTTCTATTAAAAGAATACAAACATTCTCTATCTCTTAAATTTGCCTTGCAGCGCCATTTTCTGCCACCAATAACTGTTCTTTCATCCTTGGACCTGAGTGAGGATGCATTTTTTGCAGACTGAAGTGTACTTTCTATTGGTACCATTTGGGGATTGATCACTTTTTATTCCAAGTTTTAGGGGGCGTGAAATGACCAAAAAAAACCACAATTCTGGTGTCCGTATAGTGGAGAAAATTGTGCCAGTTCTCCCACTTAAAAAGATGAGAGAGGCCTGTAATTGACATAATAGGTCGACCTCAACTATGAGAGACAAAATGAGAAAACAAATCCAGAAAATCATATTGTCTGATTTGGGGAGAATTTATTTGCAAATTATGGTGGAAAATAAGTATTTGGTCAATAACAAAAGTTCATCTCAATACTTTGTTATATTCCTTTGTTGGCAATGACAGAGGTCAGACGTTTTCTGTCTTCACAAGGTTGGCACATACTGTTGCTGGTATGTTGGCCCATTCCTCCATGCAGATCTCTTCTAGAGCAGTGATGTTTTGGGGCTGCCACTGGGCAACATGGACTTTCAACTCCCTCCAAAGGTTTTCTATGGGGTTGAGATCTGGAGACTGGCTAGGCCACTCCAGGACCTTGAAATGCTTCTTTCGAAGCCACTCCTTCGTTGCCTTGGCGGTGTGTTTGGGTTCATTGTCCTGCTGAAAGACCCACCACTTTTTCATCTTTAATGCACTTGCAGATGGAAGAGGTTGCAACTCGCAAAATCTCAGATACATGGCCCCAACTTCATTCTTCAATGTACAACGCTATCAGTCCGTCCTGGTCCTTTGCCAGACGAAAACAGACCCAAAGTCGCGATGTTCTGCAGCCCCATGGCTTCACAGTAGGCGGAACTGGCGTGTTCTTTGGATGCAACTCAGTAATTCCTCTCTCCTCCAAACACGACGAGTTTTGTGTTTCTACGAAACAGTTCTACTTTGGTTTCATCTACATACGACATTCTCCCCAATAACCTCGTCTGGAATAATCCAATGCGCTCTAGCAAACTTCAGACGGGCCCCGGAATTGTACTGGCTTAAGCAAGGGGACACATCTGGCACCGCAGGTTCTGAGTCCCTGGTCGACATAGTGTGTACTGCTGGCATCCTTTGTTACGTGTCCCGCTCTCTGCAGGTCACTAGGTCCCCTCGTCGTGGTATCTGGGATATTTTCTCTCTACCGTTCTCTTGGTGATCATTTTGACCGCCACGGGGTGACGAATCTTTGTGTGAGCCCTCAGATCCGAGGGAGATTATCAAAGGGCTTGTATGGCGTCATTTTCTAATTATTGCTCCCCACAGTTGATTTCTTCACACCAAGCTGCTTTGCCTATTATACAGATTCCGTTTTCCCCCAGCCTGGTGCAGAGTACAATTTTGTTTCTGGTGTCCTTTGCAACAGTTCTTGTCTCTTTGGTCTTCACCATAGTGGAGTTTGGCGAGTGTGACATGATGTTGTTGAACAGTATCTTTTTACTGATAACAAGTTCAAACATGAGCATTACACTACAGGTAATGAGTTGAGGAACAGCAGGAGCCTCTTAAAGAAAAGTATACAGAGCAAAGCCAGATAATCTTTCTTGTTTGTAAGGGACCAAATACTTATTCTCCACCATAATTTGCAAATAATTCAATTCCAAATCAGACAATGTGATTTTTCGAGATTTTGTATATCTCATTTTGTCTCTCATAGTTTGAGGTCGACCTAAGGATGTCAATTACAGGCCCCTCTCATCTTTGTAATGGGAGAACTTGTTACAATTCGGTGGATGACGATACAAATACTTTGTTCCCTCACTGTATTATTTCTCATCTTTGATGTCAGGTCGTACGGAGATAAATGCCTGTTACATTTCTTAACCCTTTCCCGACATTGGACGTATCATACGTCCTGGCGATCGCGCGGGCTATGCGGCAAGCCGCGCATCGATCGCGTACAATGAACCAAGCGTAAATTACCGCAGCCGCATGCCGTATCACCCGCGGCCGGAGTGACTCCGGCCGCGCGGTGATTAACGCTGTCATTACCTGCAGCCTGTTCATGGCTTGCGGTAATGAAGGCGCAGGCAGCAGGAGTGAGCTCCCTCGTCCTCCATACGGCGCAGCTGGTCCCTACCGGACTCCCCGATCTGTCTGAAAGCAAACGGAAAGTCCCTGGTGGACGACACCAGGCCCACAATGCATTGTGGGCATGGTTCAGTAGTTGCCATGAGCGACCAACTGCACACGCAGTACACGCGTAGTACAGGTCTCCTATTCAAACAGCAATCTAACGATTGCTTTTCCCCATGGGATTTGCTGTTACCAACCCCCACTGGGGACATAGAAAAAAAATGTCTGACAAAAGTAAATAAAAAGTAAAACACAAACACAAATAAATTAAATACAAAAAACATACACTGCGCCTGTCTTCCCCATACAAACGCCAATCGCCCCAAAAAAGACTAACAAAATATAAATAAGTACCCCATAGTTGTATCCGCCGCGTGTGTAACGACCCCCACCCTCAATAAATCTGTCACTTAATTAAACCCGTACGTGAACGCCTGTAAAAAACAAAAACAAAAAACCATCACAGAATAGCAATTTTTGTAATTCTGCAGCACATAAAAATGGTATAAAAAAGCGCTCAAAAGCTCATATCATATGTGCAAATTTGTACCAATTAAAAACGTCAGTTCCATCTCGCACAAAAAAAAGTCTTACAACATCTCTGTATACACGAAAAATAAAAGAAGTATGGCTCTCATAAGACACGATGCATAAATATTATTTAACACAATAAAACCCCCCTATTTTTTTTAGTGCTTTCAAAATTAAAAAAAAACAATATAAATAAGGTATCGCATGAATCCGTATCGACCAAGAGGAAAAACTAACTGGTCATGGATACTGCAAGGCGAGCGCTGTTAAAAATAAAATAAAAATCACTACTAGGAATTGCAGTATTTTCTTCACCTGCCTTCCAAAAAAACATTTAAAACTGATCAAAAGTCCTTGTCCCCCCCAAAACTGATACCCAATTAAAACGTCAACTCCACCCGCAAAAACAAGCCCCTACACACTCTCGTACACAAGAAAAAAAAAAAAGTTATGGCTCTCAGCACTATGGTCTGATGCAAAAACGTGTTTTTCCTTTTGAATAAAAGAGTTTTAGGTGAAAAAGCAGATAAAACAACAAAATATACATATTGGTGTGATCGCTGTAAATCGTATCGACCTGCTGAGTTAAAACAACCGATGTCAAGTTTATACTGTGCAGTTGACCGAGCTGTAAAAAACACAACCAGAATGCTTTATTTTGTTCAAAATGCCACACAAAAACCTAATAAAATATCAAAGAGCATATGCCCCCCATAATGGTACTAAGAAAAACGATCAACTCATCCCACAAAAAACAAGCCCAGAATCACCTCCGTATACAGAAAACACTGACAAACGTTAATGGCTATCAGAACATGGAACAACAATAAAAACACAAATTTTTATAGACCAATTACTATTGTGTAAAGAATAAAACATAAAAAACTATATAAACTCTATATCATTGCAATTGAACCGACCCCTCAAAGTAAAGAATATCCAGTCATTTATACTGCACGGCGCGAACCTGTAAAATTGAGAAACCCAAACAAACAATGGCGGAACTGTTGCGTTTTCCCCCTCATTTTTCATAGCCCACTGCTAAAAAAAAAAAAACAAACTTTGTGAACACCTGTGCGCCCAAAATGTACAATACTCCCTAGATGAGATCTATGAGCGTGCTGAATCCTAAATGGGGCGATCTTCTGGAAGGTTTCAACCTGTTCTGGTACTATTGGGGGCTTTAGTAAATGCAACATGGCCCACAAAATCTGCGTTCCAAAGCAAATACACACTCCTCCCTTATATGCCCTGCCATGGGGCGCCACAAACAGCAGTTTACACCCACATGTATGGTTAATGCCGAACTTGGAGAATTGTGATAACAAAGGTTTTTGGGTGCTTTTTTACCAGGTGCCTTAACATTTTCAGCTAAAAATGCAGATTATTGGAAAAAACAGTTTTTTTCCATTTTCACAGCCTAACGCTAAAAATTTTGTGACACATCGAAACTGTGGGTCGATATACTCACTACAAACCCCTGGATAAATTCCGTAAGGGGTTAGTTACCCAATAATGGGGTATTTTTAGAGTTTATAAGTTTTATGCAACCTTGGGGTGTCCGCAAACCTAAATGGCCCCTAAATAAAAATCGTAATGAAAATGAGGTCCCCAAAGTCCAGTAGCGATGCACTTCCTATTCTGGGGCTGTTGGCTTGAGCCAAATAATGCACTAGGGCCATAGTGAGAGATGAGTAGTGTGAAGGAGGGATTTTCCATATGGTATTCTCTGAAACCGGCAGAATCTGGGGAACATAATTAAGTTGCATTTTGCCCAGGGGGGGGTGGGGGGGGGGGGGGCGGGGGGGGGGGGGGGGGGGGGGGGGGCCTTGATCACATTTACCGTATTCTTGTTATTAATGTATAAAAATTGAAATCCTGCAAAAAAAGTGACATTTTGAAATTTCACCTGCTTCCACTTTGCTTTAATTGCTGAAATATCCTAATAGGTTAATAAACTTCCTAAATGCGGTTTTGAAAACTTTAAGGGGTTAGTATTTCTTAGATGAGGTCATATTGGGGTATCTAACATCGGTCAATCAAAGTCACGTTAGAACTGACTGGTCCCTAAAAAATGTATATTGCAGATTTGTCTTGAAAATATTAAAATTACTAACTAAATTTTCTAAGCCCCCTAATGTCGTAAAAAAAAAAAAAAAAACATTTAAAAAAATGATGCCAACCTACAGCAACATATGGTCAAGATGCCTAGTTATAAACTTTCATTGTGTGAATAACTATCTGTCTTACATTCAGAAATTTTTGAAGTTTAAAATTGGTAAATTTTTCACCTTTTTCACGATACTTTGATATTTTTCACAAATAAACAAGCATTTTTGGACCAAAATTCTTACATCATTAAAGCACAATGTGTCATCGAAAAACAATCTCTGAATCACATGATAGGTTAAAGTGTCAAAAAGTTATTCTCAAGCGTAAAGTTGACACATGACAGATTAAAAATGGGGCTCTGTCAGAGAGGCCAAAACTGGCTCCGGCGGTAAGGGGTTAATAGATCAGACTTTTACCAGTGCGGCGATACCAATTATGTGCAACTTTTTTTTTTTTTTAATTACCGTATATACTTGAGCTGAGTTTTTCAGTACAAAAAATATGCTGAAAAATCCTCCCTCGGCTTATACTGGAGTCACTGTCGGCGCTCGGGCGCTGCGATGGCCCGGGGCGCCGGCAGGGACACTTCTGCTAATGCGACTCCTCAGGGAGCACTTACAGCAGAATCCCGAGTAAGCTGACAGTGTCCGGGCAGTGTCAGCGATGTCTTCCCCTGTATGCGACTCCTCTGGGAGCGCATACAGGTGAGAGATACCACTGCGGTGCAGAGCTAGCGACGCGCTCCCTGCTCTTGCAGTGCACCTCCGGATGAGACCTGCTGGCCATGGCGGCTGTCCGAGTTATCGCACAGGCAGTGTGGTCTCACTCATGCTACGTGGCGCGGCCTGATGATCATCACCCCTGCCTGTGCCCCCAAGACAGACGGAGATCGCCCGGGATGACCGGACCAGCGCGGGAGTGATTTAAGTGTTTTGTAATTTGTTTTTTTCATAACTTGCCTATGGGGAAACATATACCTGCCTATACCCTGCCTATTGCATATACCTGCCTATAAGGACATATACCTGCATATAACCTACCTATAAAGACATATACCTGCCTATACCCTGCCTATAAGGACATATACCTGCATATAACCTACCTATAAAGACATATACCTGCCTATAACCTAGCCTAATAAGGACCGATACTGCCTATACCCTGCATAATAACCTGACCTATAAGACATATACCTGCATATAACCACCTATAAAGACATATACCAGCAGTAATCCTCTCTTAAAATCTTACCCTATAAGGACATATACCTGCATAAAAGCCTACCTATAAAAGCATAGCCTGCCTATACCACTCCCCGATAACTCTACGCCTATAAGACATATGCCGTGCAATTTTACCCTCCAATAAACCTACCTATAAGCGCACCATATACCTCCTATAACCTACTAAAATAAATAAACCTCCTATAACCTCCTATGGACATATACCTCTATAACCTACTTAAAGACAATACTCTGCCTATAACCTTCCTTAAGTGGACATATACCTCCTAACCCGCCCGATTACCTACCTATTAGGAACATATACCTGACTAAACCCGCCCTAATAGGACATATACCTGCCTATAACCCGCATTAGGGACATATACCTGCCTATAACCGGCCTATTGAACTTACTACCTGCCTATACCTGCACCTCATATGACCCCGCATAAAGTCGACATGTAATGTCCTATAACCGCCTGTGGAGACAATATACCACCATAACCTCCTAGTTGGACATACACACATGCGGTTCCACGTATTAGGTACACCTTCCCCAACTCATCGTTTTACACTATTCTTTTCTAATCAGCCACTCACATGGCTGCAAACCAGTGCAATTGCAGTAGCACATGCCTCAATGACAATCTCCAGCATTCAAACCGAGCATCATCTATGCGGAAGAAATGTGATTTATGATCTTTGAACTGGCATATTGTTGTCCAGAGGCTGCGTTCAGATATTTCTCTAAACTGCTGATCTCCTGGATTTTCACGCACAACCATCTCTAGGTTACAGCAATGGGTCGAAAAAGAAAAAACATCCCATAGCGCATCCTGTGGCGAATGCCTTTGATCCAATCAAAGAGAATGGATCAGACTGTTCACTGATAAATGCACAGCGACACAAATAGCCAACCCTTACAACCAAGTAAACAAAGACAATCTCTGAAAGCACAGTACGCAACTTTGAGCAGATGCGACAGCAACGCAAAACCACACCGGTGCCACCCTTTTCAGCTAAGAACAGGAAACGTGTAGCTCCAATTTGCCCAACCCCATCGAAATTGATCATACAAGAGGAAAACGTGCTGTTCTGATAATCTCGATTTATCTGCTTGACTACATTTCGGATGACTAGGGTCTTGAATTTGCGTCAACAGCCAAAAGCATGAACCATCCTGCCTTTAATCAACGGTTCAGCTGGTGGTGAGTGGGTCATGTTGGGAATATTTTCTTGGCACTCTTGGGCCCCATGTACCAAAGTTGAGCATCGTTGTCAACTACCGTTTGGTGAATCTATTGCCACGAAGTATTTGAGGTCATCTTCTGAAAGGCAAAAGAAGTCCAACCCTTGACTAGCATTGTGTACCTAATAAAGTGACGTGTGATTGTAACCTCCTATAACCTTGCATATCAGGGGCCATATACCTGTCCTATGAAAACATATAACACCTATAACTGCCTATGGATATTAAACTGCCTATACCTCCTAGGTACATTTAACCCCTTAAGACCCAGCCTGTTATAACGCTTCCGACACAGACCCTATTTTTGAAATCTGGCATATTCACTTGCTAGACCACATACTTGTTGACACTTACTCTATCCATGTGAGATTCAAGATGTTGCCCTCGTGACCATATGGCTTAATTTAAGAAATTATATATCCCATACATCCTTGTTTGAGTTTAAAAATAATCAAAATTTCATGAAAAGTTGAAAAAATTTGGATTTTTGAAAGTTTGCTAAAATTTCATGCGTGCAAGACAGATAATTATTCACCACAAAATAGTTTATAAATACATACTACCATTGTCCACTATAGGTTGCATCATTTTTTTTAAATGTCATCTTTTTTTTTTTAGCACAATTAGGCTCTTAAAATTTATAATTTCTCACATTTCAAAAGAAAATTTTGAGCGACAATATACAGTATTTTTAGGACCATCCAGTCTGAGACTGCTTTGAGTAGCCTGCCTTTAGATACCCCCATCAAGTGCACCCAGCGCCAGACCAATCTGAACAACTAGACCCTTAACTATTTACAACACTATTTAGAATTTGATATCCCTTTAGAGATTTCACAAAAATCAAACAAAGTGGAGTGAAATTTTCAAAATTTCACTTTTTTCAGATTATCAATATTTATCCATATTCACCTTAATAATCGTAACAATGTGACTAGGTTATCATACTCTCACATAGTCAATTCCCCCATCTGCCTTTTTTAGAATATCACCATAAGGTGCCCTATTGGCAGTATTTGGCCATCCATAAACCCCCAGAAAAGAGACACCTACTATGCCTCTGGTGTCGTCTTTCAATACATTTTATTTTAGCGCCAATTTCATTTTGGACACCTCTACCACGTATCAAAACAATAAATAAACACCCAAAAGATACCGACATAATGGAAACTACACCCCGATTAACGCGAATAATCCAGGTGAATTGAGATAAACCCACTCTGACATTCACAAATATTTTTTATGGCATAACTGTGAAAATTAAAAAACATTTTTTTCCAATAATTAGCAATTATTACTATAAAGAAAGTTACATATTTACACAGAAATCCTGGAAAAAAGAACCCTAAAACAATTATACAATAAAACACTTTTTATTCAACCATGCGAAAATATCTTTTTGCATCGCCGTACGTCCGAAGCATAACTGTTTAAATTTTTCTCTTTGTCATGGAGCTGTGTAGGGACTTGTTTTTTGGCAAGATGATTTTACGTTTTATTAAGTATCCATTTTTTGAGTGACAACAGGCTTGTGATCACGGGTTATAAATCCATTTTTGAAGGCCAGGTGAAAAAAAACTGCATCTAGTAGTGTCTTTTGTATTTTTATTTTTAACAGGACTCACCATGCAGTATCCCGATAATTAGCCTTAACCATCTCTGGGTCGCTATAATGTATGGCTGATACCATATTGATATAGTTTTTGTTTTAAGCTGAAGCACTTTAAAAAAAAAGAAAATTTTTATGAGAAAGACAAGAATGTTATAGGCATGCTCGGCTAACTCTGAGACGCTATACATTTTTCAATTTTCGTATACCCAGACTTATGAGGAACTTTTTTTTGTCGGATGAACTGACTTTTTAATTGGTAAAGACTTTGCGTTTCAGGAGTTTTTGATCGTTTTTTATTCCAGTTATGTGCACGGATGAACAATAAGATTAATTCTCCTGTGATTTGTTTTTTTGGTTTTTTTTTTTACGCCTTCACCGTACAGCTAATAACATGACAACGCTTTATAGCAGGTCATTAAACACGCGGCCCATAGCCAAATAAATACTTTATTTATTTTTTGATCATTTTTCGTGGCTTGAGCGTTGTAAAGGGAAAAAGAGGCGGTGTAACGTATTTTTTTTTTTAGTTTTATTGTGTTTTTTTTTAACATTTTTTTCACTTTTTTTTTTACGATTTTTTCACTTTTTCACTTCGTTTTTTGACTTTTCCCCATAGGGATTTTGAATGAACATATTTTAATCTCTCAATCAATCAGAATGCATTCATACATGTTGCTATTAGACTGGTTCTATACACCTGTCAGGTGCCCACTCGATGTCGGTCATAGCCCCAGGCACGGCCGTGCATCGTACTCAACAGACAACCGCGCAAAGGCATCTCTGCCTCCGGGTTCTGCTAAGATAGCAAGGAGCTCACGAGCGCACCGATCCCGATCCTCGCTGCGCCGTCCGGACAGAGAACGCAGAGACATCTCCTCATGCGCTTTCTCTCTTCATTTATTGCGCGCGACCCGATGGCTCCGATCGATATTAAGAGGATAAGCGCGCCCACCCCCCCCACCCCCCAGCTATCCCGTGTGGGGACCACCAGCGGATGTCCCCTGTAATATACAGCTTCGACAACCGCCACAAACCGCGCCGATCGCGCAACTCTGCCTTAGATATCGCCGATCCTCAGCCGTATCCAACTCCAGGTGCGTTAACCGCCCAAACCACCGCTTGACGTATGGATACGCCAGGTCGTGAATGGGTAAATCAGCCTATATCCTACCTATGAGAACATTAAACTGCCTGGACTTGCCAAATATACATTTATCTGGTACCATTTTTATTTTTTAAATTTACCATACCCACACATATTCCACCCAAGGCTTATACTTAGTCAATAAGTTCTCCAGTTTTTTGTAGCAAAAGTAGGTTCTCGGCTTAATTCGTCGCTTATAAGCAGTATTACGTAGGTAAAAGTCAAATGAATGAACATTTTAATATCTTCTAATTTGTTATACTTTTAAAAATTTTTTATTTTTCGTAAATAAGAAATAAGATTAGTTCATTGGAATTATGTAGCCATACATCACAATGAAGCCTTTAACAATTATATTACCCCCACACGTTTTTAAAACGCCCACTGTCTTACTTGCGAAGCAGCATATTTATTTTTTTTATGGTCCAATTTAGTTATACAAGTAGCCTTAATACTTGATAGAAGGCCATAATATCAACATCTTACAAACTGAGCCTATGCCGCACCCCCTAGTCAAAAAAAATAACCAACAAAATGTCAAGTTCTAGTTACCTTTCACACGGAGGCGCTCACTCCATCGATATCCGATCTAGTCGAGTGAACGCCCTGACAATAGTCCTCATAAAACAGCAAAGTCCACCCACTCAGTTATATCTTCAGACAGGGGGGTGGGGGCGTGATTGCAGCCTAATTATCACTACATTACGACTGGCAGGTTGGAACCTGAAGATGATTTGGGCCTTAAAACACATGGCCATCTCACTCTTTGCAGGGCGGAATCTAAGAATCCAGCCCCAAACAAAACTTTTGGATGTGTTCCCCCTACCTCCGCCCTCCACTCCTCCTTCCCACACGCCCACCTCCCTGACCATGACACTGTTTCCAGACCATGCTGTTGATTAAATGTAGAAATACAAAAGGTAAATACCTGCACCTTACATATCACCATCATAATGCTACCAACACATCCACTATTACCAAGACCAACATTACTAATAACCCTATTACATATGAACATAGATTATACCATAACATTACCATCAAATGTGATGAATAATACCTCCTATCAACTATTACTGATCACTACACAAAGAGCCAATAGTACCGCCATATTGTGGCCATATTAGTGTAAGATCTAGTGAACCACAGCTCTGCATACTGTATATTACCCTTCCATACAGTGACCATAATAGTGAAGAATTAGCATGAATATACAGTGCTTCGTCAAATGTATACCGAACATATTTAGCCTCACAGGCGACTGTCTTGTCTGAGGATCGTTGCACTGTTCCGCTTTCATCCTCGTATTGCTTGCAGACCTCCATGATGAACTTCCTCCCCCACCACTCGCGCGTAGAATTACAACAACTCCATTATGTTTACCTGAACTCCACACTTTTTTTTTAATAGTTTCCCAAGTAGTGCCGTCTCCCCTCAAGTACAAAAGTCCCCATTTATAATTGCCCAATATTGTAATAATACACCGCACTGTAATTATGGTCTCCCCCCATTCGTTTGTAGTACAAACTCCCTCCACCGGCATAACTAGGTAGCTTAGCACCCACACAACAGTACTAGGTAGCTTGCGGAATGTACGCACTTCTAGGCCCCGCATAGCTTAGGCGGTTCCATATTAGGTCGAATGGGGCCCTCTGTACTCTAGGCCAACCTTGTAGGCATAGAAAGTCCCCCCCCCTGTAGATTACCGCGGCCCCCTTGAAGGCGAAATATGTCCCCGCTGTATATTAAGCCCCTTTTAGGCAGAATATTCCCCCCTGTAGAGTTTAGTAGCGCCCCTTGTACATGAATGTTACCCCCCCCCCCCCCGTAGATCTTAAAGCCCCCCTTTAGCAAAATATTCCCCCACCCCTGTAATTAAGAGCCCTCTTTTAGGCAGAATAGTCCCCCTTAATTAGGGCCCCCTTTAGCAAATAGTCCTCCCCAAGCAGAATAATCCTCCATGTAGATTAGAGACCCCCTATACATAGTCTCTCCCCCTCCCCCTCCCTTTAGGGCCCCCTAAGGCAAGTTCTCAACCTTTAGAGCCCCCTGTAGTATACTTCCTCCCCTCCCTTTAGAACCCCGTGTAGGTATAGCAGTTCCCCCCCTTTAGAAACCCCCCTTATATACCTACACCACCCTGTATTAGCCCCCTTTAGGTATATTTCTCCCCCCCTTTATTGACCCCCGTGTAGATATAGTTCTCTCTCACGCCTTTAGAGCCCTCCTGAAGGGTATAGTTCTCACCCCCCCCTTTAAAGAGCCCCCTGTAGTAGTATTACCCACCCCCCTTTAGAGGCCCCCTGTAGTATAAGTTCTCCTTCCCCCCCTTTAAAAGCCCCCTCGCTAAGGTATAGTCCCCCCCAACCTCGAGAGCCCCACTGTATGTAATGAACTCCCCCATTTAGAGCCCCTTGTAAGGTATTAAAGTTTCTTCCACCCCTTTAGCGTAGACACCCCTTTTAGGTATAACTTCCTCCCCACCCCCCCAATTTAAGAGCCCCCTTATTATAGTCCCCCCCCCATTAAGCCCCCTTAGGTATAGTTCACCCCCCCCATTAGAGCACCCCTGTACGTATCCCCCCCCTTATAACCCCCTTTAGGATAGTCCCCCACCCCCTTCCTTTAGATCCCCTGTAGATATAGGCTCCCCCCCTTTAAACCGCCCTTAGGCATAGTGCTCTCCCCACCCTTAAGCCCCCTGTAGGTATAGATGCACCCCCCCCCCTATAAGCTCCCGTGTAGGTATTAGTCCCCCACTCCCCACTTTATGCCCCCCCCCATACTCATTACTTACCTTGCGCGCATCACCCCCCCTCGCATGGTCTCCTCCCGCCCCAGGGCCTCTGCTTATAAGGCTTGGCGCTGAGGACAGAAGCTCGACTAGGCGCGCATACGGTCTACATCCGCCGCGATCCGCCTGCATAGCTATTTACGGCAGGGCAGCGCACGAGTCACAGCTCTCCCTAGCCTCGACTTCATCTTAATTGTATGCGCCGTCGCATCTACGGTACGTCATACAATTAAGAGAGGGCTTCTGTGAAGCAAGGGGGCGGAGCCTGCTGGCGGCGCCCCCCCCCCCCTCCCTTTCTCACAATTCGGACCCCCGCACTCAGCACCCCGCCCTGTGCACTTTATGTTTGATCAAACTGCTGGCGGCCCAGGAGCGGCATCTCTGGGGAAGCAGAGGTTGAATAGCATCATGCCACGGGGCCCTCCCTAAGCCAACGGTCCCCCGTAGCAACGCTAGACCCCTGCTACCCCTGTTAGTTACGCCTGCCAACTTTGTATATTCTGGGTTCCATTCTGAATTGACTGATGTTTTCCATCTTTTTCAATCCTTACCCCTAGTGATTTGAAACGCTGAGCATGTAAGTGTAAATGACTTTTTCTAAGTTTCTCTCCTTGACTTTTATGACTTTGCCTACGTATGTCAATATTCATTTTGTTATTGTTATGTTTTAATGTAAGGCATTGGCTGTACCCCAATTAAATATAAATAATTCAATTAAAACGTAGGATTCTAGTCGCAGTAACAAACCATAACCTTGAAAGGTGTTGTTATATTCCTGTACAGCTGGAGATGCAGTGAGGAGTAACCCGGTAACATTTTTAAAGGTGTTTGCCACATGTACTGTTTACATAGGAGTCCTCCAAAATGGTGCATTAAATCACTTTCCTAAATATATTGATTACAAAAGCAACCCCTCTGAAGCTACACTTTCTTCCATCCCTTATACCTCAGTTGGAACATTTAACACACCAGAAATGACGGCCAGTGCGCATTAGTGCCTTCTGCACTTCTTACCTGATGACAGGGAACATGAAGAGCTAGACAAGGGACTGTGAGAAATAGTCTGTCTTTGTAAAAGAATGCCACTATTTCTAAATAATATTTGTTAAACATTGTAATCGCTCCTGGCACTGCTTGTCTCTTGGCTCTGACCCCCTCCCTCGTCCTGTGACTCACAGCTGAGTTAATTTTGTCCTCCTGAACAAATAACAGTAAGAACTGGACTTCTTGGCAAAACCCCTTTAAGTGCTTTTAAGTATATTTTTGGATCTAGTCTCCTTCCTCTATATCTCCTTTTCTTTGATTATTGAGGAAGTGGTGGCAGGCGGATATTTTTGGTGCTGGAACTTCTTGGGTTGATTTATCTTGATTATTGCCACCTAGTAGAGGTGATCAATGGGAAATAAATCAACTCCAGTACGAGGTCCCCCAGTCACTACTGGTGTAGTTGTACCATGACAGGCACATTAAGAGCATGTATCACCACTGACATTGGATACCTTTGGAGCGTGTATCACCACTGACATTGGATACCTTTAGACATTAATGACCACCCTGGACACCTTTTGCAGCCTGACTGACCATGACACTAGCATAGTAGACCACACCAACCGCATCCCAGCAATGAGCACAACTAGAGGCAGATATCACAAATGACATTGATACCCTTTGGAACATCACTCAGACCACATTTATATGCAAGAACCCGAATTTGGATCATGTAACCCGACAGCATTAACAAACCTTTGAGCATATATACCCCCACAATTGAATAACCTTATGGACAATGTATCACCACTGACAATTGATACCTTTGGCAATTTCTATCCCCATCTGACATAGATACCTTTGGAGCGTGTATCACCCCCCTGACATGATACCTTTATTGGATCATTACACCACTGAACATTGGCTACCTTGAGCGGTATCACCCACTGACATTGGGCCCTTTGGAGCTTATCACCACTGACATTTGGGTACTTTGGGGCTGTATCCCCCTGACATTAACAAAAGGAAACCCAATGGTGTGACCAACACCTAGGATATTTGGAGGGAACTAAAAGAAACCTGGGTGTATAAGGCAATTAAACCCGGTTTTAAAATGGGCCTTTTGGGCCCTAATTACAAAGGAATGGAATTGGGGGAAAACTGCCATTCTTTACGGTAAAAAACCCTTTCATGGGCTTGTTACTTCCCCCTGCCCGGAACCGGGCGGGAAAAATTTACATTGAAAAACTAGCGTGTTACCCCCTGGGCATTCTCTTGGGCCCGGAATCCCCCCCGTTTAAATTTGCCCGGCCCCGCCCCCGTCCAAGGAATTCGGGGCAAACGTCCCGAAATTAAAAAGGGGAACTGAGCCCAACAAACCAAGTAACAGCAATTTCTACACACCGGCAAATCTGTGCTAATTATTTAAAAATGATTAAAAAAAATAAGATATATGATAAGCATGTTCCTCTATGGGGGACAATAACCAACTTTTTAAAGCTTCACCTGTGCAGAGGTTTTAGATATCCGTTTCAGAAAAACTGAGCTGAGACTGTTCTAAAAATATAGAAGGCTCTTTGGTTATTTATAACATCATTCAGGGGTCACACAAAATGATGAACTAAAAAATGAGCCTGCTTGGGTCAATCATTTAATTAACTCACTCGCCTCTAAGGAGGCGGACTGTTTTCCCCCCGATCACCCTAAGCAGTAACTTTGCCAAACACCCAAAGGAAATTTCCCCGCAAAACTCTTTTATGGGGTTTCCATGCACAGACAGGGGGGAGTGGGAAGGCATGGATGAGGGTTTTAACTGAAGTGGTGGATGCCCACCCCCGCCCGTTCATAGCAATCCCAAGGGGGTCCCCACGGGGCCGGGGGTTTTACCGGTTTTTTCGGTTTTTCAGACCCGCCTGAAAAACCCCCCCGAAAAAATTTGACAAAATTTTGGGGTCTTGGGGAAAACCCCCCTTGCGCAGGTCCCCACCATTTGTCCACGCCGTGGGAAAGTTTCCCTAAGTCTCCATTTACCCCCAACTGTGAAGTCCACACCTAACATAAACTTAGATGCAATGTGCCTGAGTCTCTATTTCGCATGTGCTACAATGTCCATGCCCTTTCTCCCCCAATTTGCAGTGGCAGAAATGACATAGGCTACAGGGGTTACTAAGCACTCCCCTTCTCAAGCCACGAACTAAGGCAAGAACTTTTTGGGGGAGCCATCGCAGAAGCCAGCAAAAGTAACAGCTCGGCAAGACTTTCTCCCTCGCTGCGCTATCTCAAAGTTTCTGGCCTTTGTTTTACTTCAATTTGGGGAAAAAATTGCAGGGGGGTTTTTTACCAAAAGGCGTTTCTTTTAAATCTATTTGGGACCCAAACGCATCTACAATGGCAAGTGGATTTTACTTGCTTTTCAATGTAAAACATGCATTGACAGTACTGAGACCGATCAGTGATCGCCGCTGCATATTTACTGTGCTCGTCTTCTGAAGAATCCGATTGCAACGACTGATGTAATTCCTTGATCTGTTTGACACTGCATAGACAGTCATTGTTAATAACTGTTGGTGCATTCCGCGTGCAGCAAAAAACACATCCAAACATGCATGAACATTTTGTCGTGCGTGTTTTAAATGCTGTTTTACGCAGCTGAATCTTGAGTACATTTTTTGGGTCTGAAAAACGTATTTAAAACACCGTGTGGACATACCCTGAGGGTGTTTGCACATGGTGCTTTTTTGTGCGGTTTGTGATGCATTTTTGATGCATTTTTTAGATGCGTTTTTTGGTGTAGAGATGTACAGCATTAATTGCAATACATTTCTACTCAAAAAACGCGTCAAAAAACGTGTCAAAAACACTGTCTCCACTGCACAGGAAAAAACTGTATGTTTTGTCAAGCGTTTTTTGTTTCTAAAACCACCTGAAAAACAACTGAAAACAGCTCCCATAGACTCTATAGGAAAAACGTCTCCACACAGCGTCATTTTTCTGCTCGTTTTTGCTGCTGCTGTTTGTGAAACATGCTGCAAAAAACGACAGAGCAGGGCAAAAAATTGACTATTGTAGTCTATGGCTTTGTCTTCACTGCACAGTAAAACGTCCGTTTTATCAGTGTTTTTGTTTTGTTTTTAGAATGTTGGGCATATTTCCAAAAAACACCCCAAAAAAACGCTAAAAAAAAACCCCAAAAAAAAACGCAAAAGCCCAAAAAACTGCCGTTTTTTTTTTACGTTTTGACAGGTAGTGGACAAAAAAACTTTAACTTTTTAGTTTTTGGGTTTTCCCCTGGTCTTTTTTTTTTTTTGTCCACTGCAGGGTAGACAGGGCCTAAGGGTGCTTTCACACAGAGCGTTTTTTGATACATTTTTGTACAGAAATGTGCTGCATTAATTGTTGTGCCTTTCTGCACAAAAACGCATCCAAAAACGTGTCAAAAACTCACCAAAAATGTTCCATGCGAAAACAGTCCTATTACCTTGAATGGTTCCCTGTTGGTGTTTAACTCCTTAACGACCGCCCACCGACTTTTGGCGTCGGGCATTTCAGGTCTTTTCGCTAAGGATGTCTTTTTGACGTCGCTGCAGACATCGGAGTTTGCGGTGCCCGGCCCGCGCTGCGCTAGGATCGGGGGTGTACTACATACCCCTACATCAACTCTCCCCTTTTTTGGGGGGGGGGTCCCCTAATGGGTCCCCCCCGCCCCCCCGGCAGAGTTGGCATTCCTCCCCCTGCCAGCAGCAGGGGGGGACCGCGGCGCGAGTAGCGCTGTGCGCTATCTGGGCCGCCGGGCCGTCCTACAGGGGTTAAGCGGCCGCAGCGGGGCTTCACCCCCCGATTTCCCCTGTGCAGGGGGGGAGGCAGGGGGTCGCTCCCTCCTCCCCCCCGTATGTACACGCCGGGGGTGCGCCTTTTACATACGGTCAGTGTCGCAGGGGAAGTGAAAGCGTGCACTCACTCCCCTGCGACGCTGAGACTACCGGACTGAGGGGTGGGGAGGAAGTGGCTTTTAAATTATTTTTTTATTGTTTATAGGGGGCACAACCTGGAAAAATGGGGGCTACCCCGGGTACAATGGGGGGGACTACCTGGCTACAATTGGGGGGACTACCTTGGGAACAGAGGGGCACACCTGGCTACAAAGGGGGGTTACCTGGCAACAGAGGGGGCACAACCGGGGTACAATGGGGGGGGGACTACCTGGGAACAGGGGGGCATACCGGCTACAAGGGGGGCCTACCGGAAAAGGGGGCACTCCCCGGCACAAAGGGGGGGGCACTACCTGGGACAATGGGGGGGGACTCCTGGAACAGAGGGGGACTACCTGGCAAAAATGGGGGGCACTACCCGGAACAAAAGGGGGCACACCTGGCACAATGGGGGGACTACCTGGCAACAAGGGGGGATCCTGGGTACAATGGGGGGGCACTACCTGGAAAAAGGGGGGGACTACCTGGACATGGGCACACCGCAACAAGGGGGGACTACCCGGTACAATGGGGGCACTACCCGGCAAAGAGGGGACTACCTGGCAAATGGGGGCACTACCTGGCTACAAGGGGGAAATACAGGGAAAAAAGGGGGGGCACTACCTGCTACAAAGGGGGCATTACCGGCAAAAAGGGGCTACCCCACTGGCTAACAAAGGGGGGCGGGCCTCTACCTGGCTAACAAAAGGGGGGCATCACCTGGCTCAAGGCTCTACCTGGCACAAAGGGGGCATTACCTGGCTACAAGGGGCATTACCTGGCTACAAGGGGGAAAACTACGGGACAAGGGGGCATCACCTCCTGTAAGGGGCACTACCTGGGTTATGGGGGCACTCCTGGCTTAAGGGGATCTACCCTGGGTTTCTTCCAAAAACCGTTTTCATTTGTTAGTTTGGGGGGGGTTTTTGAAAGGGGGTGGGACACCCAAGATGGGGGTTTTCATGCCGCCTCCCCCCACAACTCCTGCTTTTTTTTAATTTCAAAAGTTTTGGGAAATATCACTACCCTGATCCCCAACCCCCTGCAGCACGGGGTGTGAGGACACCTCCGCAACCCTTTTCTTTAACCCTTTTGTTTGCGGCGGGCGTTACCGCAGCGCAATCAAAGGGTTTCCCCTGCTCTGTCGGGTGATCGAACACCCGGTACCCACGACCCCGGGGAAGGCTGCACACCCCCAGCTCTGGGCCCCTGGTGGCCCCAGAGCTTCTGTGTTCCACCATGACCAGGGAAAACTGTGGCTTCCAAATCAAGCCTGGGTCAAAGTGACACAGATTATAAAGTATTAGCAATTGAATATGAATACATTACTAAGGGGTAAAAAAAAAAAAATGTAACACAGTCTCCCCTTTATGGGATTCCCCCCCCCCAAAAAAATTAAAAAAAAAAATAAAAAGTAAAAAAAAGAATAAAAAAATTAAAAAAATAAAAATAAATATTTAAAAAAATAATTGTGATAAATTGCACACAAAAAAAAACCCCCACACTATTTGGGTTTCCCCACACACAATAACCATAGAATAATCTAACAAATTATAATTTGGGAAAAGTGAAAAGGTTAAAAAAAAAATTTAAAAAACAAAAAAAATTTAAAAAAAACAAACAAAACAAAAATTCTGCAATTATTTATAAGTGAACTTAAACTATTCCCCCATAAAGTACAACTCGTCTAGAATAAAGTGAGGCCTCATCCAACTGCGTCACTGAAAAAATAAAAAAGTTACAACTGTTGAAACGCAAGGAGGCAAAAACTAAAAAAATGTTCTGGTCATTAACTACTTTTCAGGCGTCCGGCTTAAGGGGTTAAACTGTGTACACTGCTGCACTCACGACAATTGTCCTACATTACTACTAAACCAAACAGGTGTATTAAACTGTGATAATTTACAAAGAAGAAAAAAACCTCAGCTTCGAACTATATCGGGGTAATTAAATGGAGTTTGGTCAGGGGGTTTGGAGTAGGTTATCCTGTAGGGTCTCTATTTTCTACAACAAGTGACTTTAAAGCCTCTCTGATATGTATTCTTTGACTCAGTGTGAGCGCTAAAGATGCAGGAATATATCGGTTCCCTGTAAAAACCCCACAGTTCTAGGAACTGTCAGCGAACAGTCAACAGCAGGTTGACAGGAATGTGTGGGATTGTACTAATAGAGGACACTGATTATACAGCACTTTAAATGTCACTCCTAAAAAGATTTTTCAATCATACAAATAATAACCAATTTAGAGAATGCATAATTGCTATCATGTTGTGAAATCAGAGGAACGACTCATAACTAATAGCACGAGAGAACGATTCTTAAAGTTTCTTTAATTTCAGATTTTATTTTAAGATGTTGAGTTTCATTGTGAAAACCTTTCTCAGGACTTTCGTAACTTTTCTTAAAGGGGGGTTCCGGTGCTTTAAAATACTAATTCGTCTGTTGGGGCATGATGAAAAATATATGAAAAGTTTTTGAGGTTCCTAGTTCACATCTTTGATCAAAACTGCTTAAAGGGGTTGTCTCACTACAAGGATTGCTGCTTTTTATGTTAAAGATCTTGCAAAAACAAGTCACTTTGCAATATGTGTTCATTAAAGGCATGTTCACACGGCTTAAAATGGGCCGAAGTGCGCCAATTACGGGCCGAAAACGGCCCATTCATTACGGTAATTCACAGTACTCATAGATAACTATGGATTGCGTCTCCTCCCCGCCCGGCGAAGCCGCCGGGCGGGGGGGAGATAATTCACATGTCACTTTCTAGCTGCGTATACGCCCGCTAGCAGTGATAGTCTAATGGGCCGGCGAAGTGCCTCCCCCTGCTTACTCCCCCGCTCCTGCCCGCCCCGTCCACAAGGCGTAATTGCAGGGCGTAATTACGACCCGCAATTTAAGCCGTGTGAACATGCCCTTTAAAAAAATGTCCTACCTTTCCTAGGTATCTTCTTGTATGGGCTGGGATCAGCTCCTCAGGTCGCTAAGACACCTGTTTATTTCCCTGATAGGGTGCCAGCACTGTGCATAGCTAAGACCTTTTTGATTTCTCCTGATAGGCTGCCAGCACTGGTTTTCTATGCTACAAAACCTGTTTGTTTTTCCCCGATAGGCTGCCCGCACTGGGTTTCTAAGCACAGACCTGTTTATTTTCCGTAGGCTGCCAGCTGGTTGCTATAGCTACAGACCTGGCTTCTACTGCAGCCTAGTAGAAGCCGGTAAACACGCCCCTGAATTCAAAATGAAACCAAGAAAACAGGACTGAGGTAAGATGAATCAATGTAGTGAGACAACCCCTTTAAGCCCACCTCCCAATCAGCAAGGGGACCTCAATACAGGTGGGAACCTACACCAACACCACCTCTCTTCACTCCAGGGAGTGAAGGCTCCAGCTACAAGGTATTCTGTATTGATTTAAAAACCTGTGCAGGTGGGCGGAGTGCAAAAACCAAATATTGTTTCTAGATTGTTCGTATGGGGGAGTGTCTGCCCCCTCTTTGTTTTTTTTTGCACTCCGCCCACCTGCACAGGTTTTTAAATCAATGCAGAGTACCTTGTAGCTGGAGCCTTCACTCCCTGAGGTGTGGAGGCCTGAACGGGCCCTAAGGGTATGTTCACACGGCGTAATTGCGGGGCGTACAGTACGCACCGCAATTACGCCGGGTGTTTGGGAGTCGCACTGATCGGCCCCATAGACTGTCATTATGCGACGCGAATAAATGACGTCAATTATCTCCCCGGGTGTACAATACGATTGTATTGTACGCACGGGGAGGGGAGGTGTAATCCATAGTTCTCTATGAGAACTGTGGATTACCTTAATGATTGGGGCGCATTTCGCTCGTATTAGAGCGCAGTACGCTCGCAATACATGATGAAATGTGTCCCAAAATAAGCCGTGTGAACATACCCTAAGAGAGGTGCCGTCGGTGTAGGTTCCCACCTGTGTTGAGGTCTCCTTGCTGATTGTGGTGTGGGCTTAAGCAGTTTTGATCAAGGATGTGAACAAGAAACCTCAAAAACTTTTCATGCATTCTAAGTAGCAGAAATGCTTTTCCAAAAATTCCTATGTGCCTTTATATAGTTCTTTTGCTGATATTGGATTGATTTTTCATGTGTCTTTTAAAAATATAAGAAAAGGGCTTTCACAAATTTTCAGCTGAAAAAAACCCCCGGGCTTTTTGGGGCGCCCCGTTCTACATGTCGCCCCTTTTTAGCTTTCCAAAGTCTTTAAAAAATACAAGCCAAAATCTCCCTTTTTTTTGGGGGGGGGGTCCCGCTATTTGGGGTCCCCTCCCGCCCTCCCGGGGGGGGGTTGGCAAATTCCCCCGCCGCCTGCGGCGGCGGGGGGTTCCCCTTTTAAAATTAAACCCCGGCCCCAAGATAGCGTGGTGCGCTTAACCCTTGGGCCCCCCGGAACCCCTTACAGGGGGTTTAAAGGGGGCAGCGGCCGTTTACCCCCGCGGTTTACCCAGTGCGGGGGGGGAGGGGGGAGGGATCGCTCCCTCCTCCCCCCTCTCCCTGTATGTACGGCGCCGGTGTGTGCGCCGCACATAAAAGGCAGAGGCGGGAAAGGGGGGAAATGACGGCGGGGGCCGCAGGGGGAGTGAAACCCCCGGCTGGGTCTCACTTCCCCCTGCGCCGCGAGGAGAAGGGGAGGAAACTGGCCGCGGCCTTTCAGGAGCCCCGGTAAGGAAGTGGTTTTATTATTTTATTTTTTTTTAGCCCTTTTGGGGGGTTTTACCTGGCAAAAGAGGGGGGCCCTACCTGGGTAACAGATTTGGGGGATCTACCTGGTAAAAGATTTGGGGGACTACCTGGCTAAAAATTGGGGGGGACAACCTGGTAACAGATTGGGGGGATACCTGGCTAACAATGGGGGCATACCTGGCTAACAGATGGGACATCTACCTGGGGTAACAGAGGGGGGGACTACCCGGCTAACAGATGGGGGCAACCTGGGTAACAGAAGGGGGGGAATACCTGGCTAAAAGATGGGGGGGACTACCCCGGCTAACAGAAGGGGGACAACCCGGCTTAAAAAGGGGACATCTACCCCGGCTAACAAGGGGGGCACTACCTGGCAACGATGGGGGCACTACCCCCGGCTAACGATGGGGGCACTAAACCCGGCCCAAACCCAAAGGGGACATCTACCTGGCAACCCCCGGGGGCACTACCTGGCTCCCGATGGGGACTACCCCGGCTAAAAAGGGGGCACCTAACCCGGGTAAAAAAGGGGGACCTACCTGCAAAAATGGGGGGGGATTTACCCCGGCCTAACCCAAAAGGGGGGGATCTACCTGGCTACAAATTTGGCCTACCTTGGGCCCACAAAAGGGGGCATTTTACTTGGCTAAAAGGGAAAATCTACCGGCCGGGAAGGGGCCCCAAACCCTGGTTTAAAGGGGGGGGTACTCCCCGGGGTTAAAAAGGGGATCTAACCCCGGCTTTTTTCCAAAGGGCCCTTTTGCGTTAGGTGGAGGGGGTGTGGGTTTTTTAAGGGGCGTGGATACCGACAAGATGGGGGTGGGCCCCTGCAAATTTTTGCCCCCGGCGCGCGTGGGGCGCCGCCCAGAAATCTCCTGTTTTTTATTTTCGAAATTGCCAAAATATGTCTTTAAAACACAACCTTTGCTTGACAAAAGTAAGCGCACTGTGGGGGAAAGGCATGGTGATGTCAAGCTGCTGCGGGCACATGAAGGTTCAAACAAAAGATAACGCCCCCGGACAAAACCCGCATAAATGCCTTTGTGGCAAAATCCTTTAACCCCTAAGACTTGGGGGGTATGGGGAAAACCCCCGGGCCCTAAGGGGGTTTGCAGGGGGACGCTCCGCAACCCCCCCCCCGCACAGCCGCCCCCGGGTGTTAGCGGGTAATCGCCGTAAAACCCGGAAAATAACAGCGCCGGGGTGGCTCCGCCCCCGGCACGTTTAAAACCCATCAAAATTTCGGTCTTCGGGGCACGGGGGTTTGGAGCCCTGTGAACGCTCCCGTCACTTCATTTGTGTTTTTCCCCATTCCGGCCGTAACAGGGGAAATGGGGAACCACCATCTTTGTACACCTAATGCATTGCCTATGCAATGCATTTGGGTGTATAAACAAATTGCCCCCCCTAGGGGTCAAGCACCATGGGGGGACTAAAGTTACAGTAAAAAAAAAAAAAAAAAATTTTAAAAAAGACAAAAAAAAAGAAATTTAAAAGTTCAAATCACCCCCCTTTCCCCATTTAACAAATAAATATTAAAAAAATAAAAAAGTTACAATATTTGGTATTGTCACGTCCAAAAAATGTAAACAATAAAAAATATAACACTTTTTATCCCTACGTGACACCGTAGAAAAAAAAAAAAAATTCAAACGCCAAATTGCGTTTTTTTTAAATTTTTTTTTTTTTTGAAAAAACCTAAAAAAAAATGGAATAAAAATGATCAAAAATTCGCATGCATTCCAAACTGCTAGCATAAAAAAAGTGACTTCACCCTCAAAAAATGCCACCTCACTGATGTCGTAGGTGTTAGAAACAAAAATTTATTGGTCGCTTTTGTGGCGAAAATTTTCAAAAAAGAAAATGTTTGGAATTTTTTACGGTACCAAAAAAACGGAAAACCCTCATGTTTGGTTTTTCCCCGGATCTTTAAAAACCCTGAAGAATACAGATCTACATTATTTTCCCGAAGATTGAACCCGCCGTTAAAGCAAAACCCCCAGAAACATGGGGGGAAAATTTTCTTTTCACAATTTTCCCCCATTTGGGAATTTTTTTGGGGTTTTCCCATTAATTCTATATATAGTAAATAACACCATTATAAAGAAACTCTTGTCCCCGCAAAATAAAAGCCCTCATGTGTCTATGTAGTAGAAAAAAAAAACGTTATGGCTCTGGGGAAGGGGGGAGGAGGGAAAAAAAAAAAAAAAAGAACGTTTTCACCAAAAAAAAAAAAAAAGCCCCGGTCCTTGAGGGGTTAAGACTGGGGTGTAAACTGGCGGCCCTCCGCTGTTGGGGGGAAATACAACCCCATCATCCCCCCTTTTTCAGTTTAAAAAATGCATGATGGGAGTTGTAGTTTCCTAACAGCTGGAGGGCCGCCAGTTTGACACCTGTGGGTTAAGACTACTGTCCAGCAATATCCCCAAGTTTTTTCATCCGTAGTTTTTACCAATATCGTATTATATATGACATAATTGTACTTTCTGCTTCCTCGGCCCAAGTGCATGACCTCACATATATCTACAATAAACTGAATTTGCCATTTCTTTGGCCCAAGTCTCCAACGTCCCTAAATCCCCCCTTTTAAGCTTCCTAGCGTTAACCCCCCCATGTGCCTTTCTATTTGACCAGGGCATTGAGGGATTAATGCCGGGTTTTAGTTGCATTCATCATTCCGTGTCCTCCTTTTATGTCGGCCTCGTTTCTATAGTCATTTGGCCTCTACATGCACCCATTACCACACGGTTGCTCGATTATTTTTGACTGTTTTTTCGCGGCCACCCAAATCTTCTGACATTGTGGTGGCAGGGGTATTTTGTGTCATAGCCCGGGAGGAGAGCGTTTAAAGCTGCGGGGAAGTTTGGAATTGGGCTCGGGGTTACCCTACAACGATGCCCCGTGAATAAACGCGAGCAAGCCCGATGCCAATGCTACAGGGGCGGGGAAATACCGTGCAAAAAACTACCTGAGATAGCTATAAGGAAAGTGGCAGCTGAAAATGAGCTGCTTGAAGCTGGAATCAGTGGGAGATCGCAATAACGAGAGAGTAAAGGAAAGTCAGAAAAAAGGATACGTCTCACATTCGCAAGGAATTCGCTTTTTTTTATTTTAAACCGGGTTTTGACGGTCTGTATAACACCCCCCCCCTCCCCCCCGACCAATCTCCTTTTCATTTATTTGAGTATACGCAGGACTGAATGCTATAACGCTCTTCAGCACCAGGTATTTTACTCATTTTTTTCTTTACGTGACGGATAAGGCTTTATTTATTATGTAATTTTTACATTCATTTCTTTATTTATATATCAGGGAAAATTGTTTTTTTTTTTTTTTTTTTTTTAAAACAAGTCTGTTTTTCAAAATTTTTCTTTTTTTTCTTTTTAAAACCCCTTGAAAGGGGCGTTTATCTCAAAGTTTCTTAGGATGCTGAATGAAATAATGCTGCTTTGCTCTGTCACTTCCTGGTCAAGAGTCTGTAATTTGATATGACTCCCTGTATTCAGATTTCTGTTTATCAGTTAGATTAAATAAATTACCTTCTCTGAGGTCCTGAGAAGCTTCTGAGCTAATGTAAACAGTAGAGTAATTAGTCTTTTGTCTGAAAGATTGGATAACACACAAGCTCTCACTCATTGCAGTGACCTGTGTGATGACGTCACTCTCTGCTATCAGATAGAACAAACAGCAAGGCAGAAGGAGTACACAGGTCGGTCACTTGGGGAACCAGAGAGAGAACAGAAGGTGATAAAATCACTTGTAGCTCCTTAACAACAAAAAAATGAACAAATCAGTATATTTGGGAAACGTCTTCATTTAGTGTTCCCTACATTTTGAAAGCTATTCTTTGTAGTGAGACAACCCCTTTAAGCCGAACACCTGAAAAGTACTTAAAGGGGTTGTCTCACTACAAGAATTGCTGCTTTTTCCATTAAAGATCTTGCAAAAACAAGTCACTTTGCAATATGTGTCCATTAACAGTGTTCCTAGATATCCCCTCTTGTATGGGCTGCATCAGCTCCTCAGGTCACTATAGGTACAGACCTGTTCTACCTCTCCTGATAGTCTGCCAGTGCTGGTCGCTATAGCTACAGGAAGGAAACTGAGAAAACAGGACTGATGTAAGATGAGTTGATGTAGTGAGACAACCCCTTTAATGACCAGCACTTTTTTTTAGTTTTTGTCTCCTTTTCAAAGACGCAGTCATTTGAGGCCTCATTTTATTCGGGACAAGTTGTACTTTTTGGGGAAATAGTTTACGTTCACTTATAATTTATTGCAGATTTTATTTTAAAAAAATTTCATTTTTTTTTTATCCCTTTTTTATCTTTTGCCTCCTTTCGTTTCAACAGTTGTAACTTTTATTTTTTCAATGACGCAGTTGTATGAGGCCTCGTTTTATGCGGGACAAGTTTTACTTTTTGGGCAAACAGATTAAAGGGGTTATCTCACTACATTGATTCATCTTACCTTAGTCCTTTTTTCTTGGTTTCATTTTGAATTCAGGGGCTTGTTTACTGGCTTCTACTAGGCTGCAGTAGAAGCCAGGTCTGTGGCTATAGCGACCATTGCTGGCAGCCTATCAGGAGAGATCAAACAGGTCTGTAGCTATAGAAGCCTGAGGAGCTGATGCAGGCCATACAAGAGGGGATATCTAGGAATAGGTAGGACACTGTTAATGGACACATATTGCAAAGTGACTTGTTTTTGCAAGATCTTTAACCTAAAAAGCAATCCTTGTAGTGAGACAACCCCTTTAAGTTCACTTATAAATTATTGCAGAATTTTTTAATAAATTTTTTTCACTTTTTTGTTTACATTTTTTTTATAACATTCACATTTCACACTTACCTTGTTAGATTAATTTTACAGGTTATTACGGTCGTGTGGATACCTAATATGGGTAGGGTTTTTTTTGTGAGTGTAATGTCTGCACAATTATTTAGGGATTACTGTTTTCATTTTTTTCTTTACACTTAGACAGTTTGACACAGGCAGCAGTCAGGGCAGCACACAGCCTGCCCTGATCGCTGGCTTCTTACACAGACAGCCCTGGGGCTACTCTAGGTCCCCAGGGCTGACTGTGCAGCCATACCCCGGGCTCTGTCAGGTCACCGGGTGTTCCGATCACCCGACAGAGCAGGGAAACCCTTTGATTATGCTGCGGTCACGAACCGTTGCATTCAAAGGGTTAAAGCATCGGAGAGCGGAGGTTTCTCCCACTCCCTGGCACTTGCAGAGGCTGCAAAGGGAACAGGACAATGAAGTACAGCTCTATTCTCATAGCTGCTGCAGCGCCGGGAGCCCTGATCCCTGCAGTGACCCCGAAAAACGTTGCTGCAGACGAACGACCTGAAATGCCGACACCAAAAAATGGCGGGCAATCGTTCAGGGATTAAACACCAAAAGTTACTCTAAAATACGTTTTGTAATCATGTCAATTTTGCTTTTGATTTAACTTTTTATTTTTTTGCTAATTTCCCCTGACTACAGATATAATCTAGGTCTGATAAGACCCAAAAGCATCTGCAACTAATGAGCTGGAGGCTTCCTGCTTATATGGCTGCCGCTGACAGCCGGTTCTCTACTCTCACAGCTGCACAGTTTACCACCACCGAGGTGTATATGTATACACAGCAATTGAGAAGGCGGAGACGGTAATGAACCACCGCTGCCTTCTCAATGGAGAGCCCGGCTACCGCTGACAGCCAGCTTTTCACTCTCACAGCTGCTCAATGACTGTGCAGCTGCAATCTCTGCATAGATATTTATAGTCAATGGGCAGTCGGTTTCTAGACAATTGAGAGCAAATGCTGTATGTCTTAAAGGGGTTTTGCCACAATCTCATTTCATATCTCCTGCATCCAGCTCTTCAGCTCTGTGTGCTCAGAAGGAGGCGTGTGTGATTTGTTTGAATTGCATATCATATGACCCAGTAGGATGACATCACCAGTACTTTCCTCTCTGTAGTCAAAGAAAGGTCCATTTCTGTAAAGCATTGTGAGTAGCTGAGAGCTAAAGTTTTTGCCTCCAGGCACAAGGGTCCTAGGTTCAAATCCCTGCAGGAACTACATTGATTTTTTTCCTCTTTATCAATGCACAGACCTGATTGAGGTTTCTTTTTTATTTATTTGCACTGTTTGACTAATTACCAAGGAGTACAGAGGACGGAAGAAGAATGACAGCACCTGGGGTTTGAACACTCAGTAGCTGCCTGAGAGGAAAGGTAATGTCTGAGCATGTGCGACCAGGACTGAGCAGCTCTCAGCCCTCGTCGTATCCCCTGGAGACGAGCGGTAAACAATGGATCACTAAAGGAGCAGCTAAATCAAAAGCGGTGCAGAATTTTTAATAATAATGAATGGTGAAAATGTTTGTTATTTCATTTGCAAGCTTCCCACGTCAATTTTACTTCATGACAAAACCCCTTTAACACTTACACTTCCATATTCCCCATAAAAAATCAGACATTAATCTACAATTCTATATTCTTTGAATTTTATAATATTTCTATGTTTTTTATAGTTAAATGAAAATTATTTCTTACCGTTTCATTATTTTGTTTATTTGATTTATTCATTTATAGTGTTGTGCTTTGGATTTGGGTGAAAATCAAATTTGACCTGAAACAAAGCATTCAGATTTAGGATGAATTTAACCTTGACCTGAATCCGAAGCATAACACTACAAGTAGAATTTGAGAGCAAATCAACAAAAAATCCATCTCTTACTGGAATCGGAACCAAAACCCTAAGTTGATGTCAGGGCTTTTTATAGGCCTTTTTTAGGGTTAACCCCTTCCAGACGGAGCCTTCGTTTTTCCCTCCTCGCCTTCCCAGAGCCATAACTTTTTTATTTTTCCACCTACATAGACAAATGAGGGCTTTTATTTTGTGGGACAAGATGTACTTTCTAATGGTGTCATTCATATTACCATAGAATATACTGGGGAACCGCAAAAAAATTCTAAGTGGGGCAAAATGTGAAAATTTTTTACTTGCGCCATGTTTGAATAAAAGTAGTCAAAAAAGTAGCATGTATTAAAAAGTGGTAACAATAAAAAGTACACTTCAGCCCGCAAAAAATGCCCCCACACTTAAGTCCAAAAAAGTTATTGGTCACAGAAAATGCCGCCATGGCGAAAAATAAAAAATGTTTGGATTCTTTACGGTACCAAAACATAACGAAAACCCAACATGTTTGGTATTGACAGATTCAAATCAACAAGTAGAATACAGAGAACACATCATTATTACCGAAGACTGAACACCTTAAAAACAAAACACCCGCAAACATATCAAAGACGCAGTTTTTCACATTTTGCCCCACTTAGAATTTTTGGGGGTTTCCCAGTATATTCTATAATACAGTGAATAAGATCATTAGATATTACATCTTGTCCCACAAAATAAAAGCCCTCATATGTCTATGGAGATGAAAAATTAAAAATGTTATGTCTCTGGGAAGATGGGGAGGGAAAAAACAAATGTGGAAAAAAAGAAGAGGCTGTGGCAGGAAGGGGTTAATGTGAATAGTCTTGCTCAAATAGTCCCTGTTCAGATTAAGGCTATGTTCACACGGTGTATTTGCAGGGCGTAATTACGCCCCGCAATTACGCCGTGTGACCGGGGGCGGGGCGGGAGCGGGGGACTGAGCAGGGGGGCGGCACTTCGCCGGCCCATAGACTTGAATTGCTAGCGGCGCGTATACGCCGCTAGTAATTCACGTCACTTCTCTCCCCCCGCGGCGTATTCGCCGAGCAGGGAGAGGAGACGTAATCCATAGTTCTCCATGAGAACTATGAATTACCGGAATGAATGGGCCGTTTTCAGCCCGTAATTTGCGCACTTCGGCGCGTAATTACGGACCGAAATACGGCCCAAACTTAGCCGTGTGAACATAGCTTAACACTGGCTTGACAGAAGTTGTGAAAAAAAGTTATTGAGGTCTGTGTGAACTTATCCCAAACGCTAACAGTCACTATGTTTAGGGTGTTTTAGGATTAAAGGGGTTATATCATTACATTAAATGGTCTTCAGAATAAGGGGGCAGTGAAAACAAGCAACTTTGCAATTGGATGTCATTTGCAGAGCTGTCTTGTTTTCACAGTCTCCCTTATCTTCGTTTTGTGTAAACACTGTTCCCCAGTGCCGGTCGGATTCCACCTCCTTGCATTTCATTGGCTGACGGCTCTACTAATTTACATTCTGTCTGGCCCCCGGTCGTATTCACGGGAGCGCGCATTCCTGCCTCTCTGACTCAGAATAAGGGTCCGGCAGCATTTCACTCTGCACTGCCAGCAGCTCCACAGTAACACTGCAGCTGCACAATCAGAAAACAGCAGAATTGTGCTCGGTGCCTAATGCTGCTGCGTGTAAACATAGAAAGGAGACAGATCTGTGCTGCTCTGGATGAGTTCATAGAAGACTGGATTCAACTGTAACAAACCTCCAGCTGTGAGAGGAGAAGAGATCAGTGCTCTGAGTTCATAGAAGGCTGTCTAGACTGAATGCAGGCCTGTGGTATGTAAACAAACAGCTCTTACAAAATAAGACTGCATGGGGAGAGGAACGACACAGTGACATGTGGACAGGGGGGGGGGGGGGCGCAGGGATGTGCTATCCCCGGCCCCTGATAGCAAACAAACACACGTACACGGGAGCGAGCATGAATGAAGGGGGGGATGTCATCCCCCTTCAGTTAAGAAACACCCAGCTGGGAGGGGAAGAAACGCCCCTGGATTTGAGGAGCTGAGAAAGTGAAAGTACAATGAAACAGCCGAACTGATGAAGCGATAAATCCCCTTTTATGTCCATTTCAGTGTTCCTCCAGGGCTTCGGACTCTCCTGCCATCATGTCACTTGTAGGTCAATTGTTCATCATCACTTTCAGCTATAGCATGAAAAATAGAAGTGATGTCAGACATCATACCAGAAGTGACACCATAGTGGGAATGTCACAAGGCCTAGAGTGATGCAAGACCCACAATGATGCTAACCCCTGAACACCCCTACAAGCTGTACCCCAAATCCTAAGCTCAGTTTAGAGTTAGGGTCTATTTTTTTTTATTTTTTACCAAAACTAAATTTAAAGGGGTTGTCTCACTACATCGATTCATCTTACCTCAGTCCTGTTTTCTCAGTTTCATTTTTGAATTCAGGGGTGTGTTTACTGGCTTCTACTGGCCTGCAGTGATGAGCTGCTGAGGACACCAGGTCTGTAGCTATAGTGACCAGCACTGGCAGCCTATCAGGAGAGATCAAACAGGTCTGTAGCTATAGCAACCTGAGGAGCTGATGAAGTTCATACAAGAGGGGATATATCAGAATCGGTAGGACACTGTTAATGAACACATATTGCAAAGTGACTTGTTTTTGCAAGATATTTTACATAGAAAGCGATCCTTGTAGTGAGACAACCCCTTTAAGCCTAACGGAATTGAATTACTTAAGTTTGGGTTGAATCTTAAATTGATCTGAAAGTGAAGCGCAACACTAAACCAGAGTGATTGCTAATACAATACACTGCAAGCATTCCTAGCTTATTGCAGTGCATTGTACTGTAAGGCGATGTTCACACGGCTGATTCAAGCCGCAATTGCGGGACGGATTTCGCCTACAATTACAGCGTGTGTCCGGGGGCGGGGCGAGGGGGCTGACAGCCCGCCATCCCCATAGTCTTTCATTATCCACGGCACGTATCCCGCTGGGACAATGTGCATGTCACTTTCTCCCCGCTCGGGTCTCCCCGCTCGCCGCATTTCGGGAGCGGGGAGTAGAGACGGAATCCATAGTTCTCTATGAGAACTGTGGATTACCGTAATGACTGGGACTGATTTCAGCCGTATTTGAGCGCAGTACGGGACGCAAAACGGCTGAAATCTGTCCCAAAATCAGCCGTGTGAACATAGCCTAACTGCTCTCCTACTACACTCTGCCCTTGGAGGTAACAGGAGTACTAAGATAGCAGACTTGGGGGCCTTCACTCGGTCCTACTTTGACAGACCAACTGCTTGGCATCCTAGACTTTTACTCATGAACTTATCCTACATTTAGCCTTGGATTACTTGCCCTTGGGTTTGGTTTACTTTTAACTTGTTAATAAGAGGGACATGTCATTTATACATTTCATTTTTTTTTTTATAATATCAGGGTCAATGGTAAAAATTAAAAATAAGTCTGTTTTTTTTGCTTCTTTCACTTATCTAAACTGTTTGGAAGGTGAGTAATCAGTTATCCACAAGACTTAGGGCCCATTTACACAGCAATGGACAAATACTGGTTGGTTTATCTGACCGGTGTTTGTTCGTTTTTTGTGCCGTGCACACGGCCGCAGGAGGACGGCTTTTCTCCGCGATGAGCCCTCCCCCTTCACATTGACAAGCACATATTCCGTCTGAAAAACGTACAGAAGAATGTGCAAGTACAACTTTTCTCAGGCGGCCCGTGGGCGGAAAAACCGCCGGGCGGAAAACCGGTGCAGAAGGGTTTCCATAGAAGCCGATTGTGCTCGTTTGCAGTCGGTTTTTCAGACGGTCTGCAAAACCGCAAACTGTCTTAAAAACCTTAGGCCCTCAGGGTGCTTTCACACAGCGCAGTTTTGGTGCAGTTTTAACTGCACTTCAGTTATCTGCCTTCATTTCCAGAAAGCTTTTTGCACTTATCTAATCTGTTTGGAAATTGAGTAATCAGTGTGTTTGTATCCACAAGACTTCAGACACAGTCATTGATTACTTACTTGAAACACCTTTCTGAACAATTTAGACAACTGAAAGAAGCTTGCTGGCAATAAAGGCAGTTTAATTGCGCTGTGTGAAAGCAGTCTTAGTGAATCAAACCTGCATGTATTTAAAAAAAAAAAAAAAAAATGGTAAATTAGCCTGGTCAAGGAGGGGGAGAATTGGTCAGGAACTGGTTAATCTGATTCTCATTCATTTTTAACCCTTTACACTGCTGCAGGTTACATTTTCTGCCGCGCCGAGTCGTGTCAGACAGACAGAAGATGTTATTTTTTTCATGACATTATTAATTTGCATATGAAAACGCAGGCATATTGAGGCGTCTGCTTATCAGTCCTCAGATACATTTGCACAGCGTGCAGGATCCTCTATTAGTATCGGCTGTTTTACGGTGATAAAAGGAGTCGGTGTGGTAACTTTGGTATAAGGCGTGTATACGGCGCTGCAATCTTTCCATATCATTAATGCATTGCAGTCAGGATCAGATGGAAGCCGCATGCAGATTGATACAGAGATTGAAAACTGCAAATGAGAAACATTTCCAGAAGCCGGAGAGCCGGGGTCTCTTTTATAGAACTGGCTTTTTCATCACTCCTTCTTCTACCTTTCTTTTCAATTTCCACTCTCATTTTATCTGGTCTTTCTTGTTCTTTCTCCCTTCCCTCTCTCTTCCATTTGTTCTTGCACAGAACAGTAGCTTTTCATCTTGCTGTGGCAGTGTCAGCAGTTGGTATCTCCTAACCAGCATGATGCTGCCAAGTTTCTTTCATTTACATGCAGATGTGGATGACTAAGAGAATTAAGCCTTGGAACTTGTCTGTCTATGAGGTCCTGCCAGCATGGAGCTAGCAAGGCAGAACTGATCAAAGAGCAATTTTAGACTGATGAATTAGAGCCTCCGTTCTTAGGCTAGAAATTTGAATATAGAGGATCACATCCTTTATTGTGATTGTTTCGCATCAAGGCAATGGGCGTTATTTGCATAGGCTTGTCTCATCAGCCTTTCTACTACCTGGGGAGCAAAGAGATCCTCTTGACAGAATTTAAGATTTTTACAAAAAATGCCATGCTGATTTTTACATGTTAAACAAATTATACTGCAGCTCAGACACCGGGATTTTTTAAGGTTTTACTGTAATGTATTTTTTTCTCCCTTTAATTTGTTCTATTCTGACTATGAATTCTATATCAAACATAATGCAAACCTAAAAGTGCCTTAAAAATCATTAGTACAGTCTTTGGTGGGTGTTTTGTTAAAGGGGTTGTCTCACTATAAGGATTGCTTTTTATGTTAAAGATCTTGCAAAAACAAGTCACTTTGCAATATATATCCATTACCATGCCCTATATTCTAGATATCCTCTCTTGAAAAGGGGCTGCTCAACCCTGGGTGCTATACACAGACCTGTTTGATCTATCCGATAGGCTCCACATTGGTTGCTTAGCACAACCGGGCTTCTACCGAGCCAGTGGAAGCCGTAAAAGCCCCAATTCAAAGTGAAACCAAAAATACAGGCTGAGGGAAGATAAATCATGAGTGAGACAACCCCTTTAAGCTAAAATCCATCCATGCTGAAAACATATAAACAGTATTTCCTACTCAGGACTTGGTAAATTAAAAAAATAGTCTAAGATGTATATTATTTTTATTATTAATATTATTACTATGATTATTTAGCAAGTTCAACTCTTTCCCAGAAGCCTTTATTATACGTTCATTTATTATTATATTAACTATTGTCATTGTTATATTAATAAAATAATAATAATATAGTTAAATAAAAATTTTACTGCCTTTATTATTGTATTAAAAAAAATAATTATTGTATTTTTAATTTTTTTTTACTATTATTATTTATATTATTAATATTATTATAACTATCATTATTATTTATTTCATGATATTATTCTTATCATCTATTAAATTTATTATTTTATTATTATTAAAAAACATCTTATATTATTCTTATCATCTATTAAATGTATTATTATTATTACTACTAATATTGTTACCGTTATTATCTTTATTTTTTACTTTAAACTACAAACTATAATTATTAACTCATTACATTTTTTATCTCTTTAAAATTTTTTTATTTATTATTATTATTAATATTGTTATTAACATTATATTATTATTATTTTCTTTATTATGAGATTATTAGATTATATTTTCTATTTTAATAATGTGCAAATAAAAAAAGAAACTTTCTCAGCTTGGCTGAGTCTCTTGTTCATCTTTCTGTGATGTTTTTTGTCATCAGTTGTGCTTTTCTTGTGCTGTATGTAGTCTCCCTTCTCTGTAACTGAACAGCAGCATTTCCTGTTTGAAAGCAGTTTCCCTTTGCCCTGAACTACTACAAGCCCTATGATCCTTTGCTGTGCTTGGTTGGTAAGGCACTAAGAACTTTAATAGTCATTAAAGGTGCTTTATCAGGATTTACTTTACTTTTTACTCAGAAATCCCGGTAATCCCAAATCAATAAACCATGCCACAGGCTCAGCTTCTCTCCCCCATCAAATTTTCCCCATTATCACAGACTCAGCTTTCTCCTCTAACATAAACCTAATTCACGAGCTCAGCTTCTCCCCTCTATATATAACCCTATTATCACATGCTCACTTTCCCCCTCTATCATATAATCCCATAACAGAGCCAGCTCCTCTATCATTAACCCATAATTACAGACTCAATTTTCTCCCTATTATAAACCCTAATTCCAGAGCTCAGCCCTTTCTATAACCCCTTTAATCAAGAGTCACTCCCCTCCCTCTATAAAATAAACTTATATATCACAGAGCCAGTTTCTCCCCTACATTAACCCTATTATCACAAGCTCAGTCCTTTTCTTATCTATAACCCTAATATCACAGAGCTCAGTTCTCTCCTCTATTATATAACCCTATAATTTGCACAAGCTCAGCCCTCCCCCCTATCATATAACCATATTAACACAGAGCTCAGTCCTCTCTCCATCATAAAACCATATATATCACAGAGCTCATTCTCCCCTCATATATAACCCCCATATATCAAGAGCTCACTTCTTCCCCCGTATTCATATAACCCCTTTTATCACAGAGCTCAGCTCCCTATATTTAACCCCAAATTTTTCACAGAGCTCCGCTCCTCTATCATATAACCCTATATATCACAGAGCCAGCTCCCCCTCCCCTATCATAAACCCATATACACAGAGCCCCCCTCTCCCCCCCTATCATATAACCCCATTATCCCAACTCAGTCCTTCCTTACATATAACCTATAATTTTACAGAGCTCAAAATTTTTTCCCCCCTCTATCATATAAACCCCTTAAAATCACAGAGCCGCTTCTCCTCCCTTAAAATAACCCTTTATCACAGAGCTCAGCTCCCCCTTTTCAATAAAACCCCATATTTCAAAGCCCAGCTTCTTCCCTATTATATAACCCCCTTATATCACGAGCTCAGCTCCCCCTAATATAACCCCCATAATCACAGAGCTCACTTCTCTTTCCCCTATCATATAACCCCATATATACAGAGCATAGCCCTCTCCCTCTATCTATAACCCTTATTCACGGCTCAGCTTCTCTCCCTCTATCATATAACCCATATCACAGAGCCTCACTCTTTCCCCCTATCAAAAACCCAATAATAAAGAGCTAGCCCCTCTCCTCTATCATAACCCTATATATCCCTAGCTCGCTCCTCCCTCTATCATATAAACCCCGTTTCACAGAGCCAGCTCCCCTTTCCCCTATCATAAAACCCCCCTAAATCAAAGCTCGCTCCTCTCCTCCATCATATAACCCCCTATATCACAGAGCTCAGCTTCTTTCCTCATCAAAAACCCTATATACACAGAGCTCAGGTTCCTCCCCTCTATCATATAACCCCTATATATCACAGAGCTCGCTTCTCTCCCCTATCTATAACCCTATAACACAGAATCAGCTCCTCTCCTCTATCATATAACCCCATTTCACAGAGCTCGCTCCTCTCCCCCTATCATATAACCCCATAAATTTTACAGGCTCAGCCCTTCCCTCTATCATATAACCCTATATATCACAGAGCTTGCTCCCTCCCCCTATCATATAAATCTATTATCACAGAGCTAGCTCCTCTCCCTCTATCATATAAACCCTATATATCACAACTCAGTCCTCTCCTCTATCAATAACTTATATATCACAGAGCTCATCTTCTTCCCTTTTCCCTATAAAACCATATTGAAAAGCTCACTCCTGCCTCTATCATATAACCCTATTAACACAGAGTCACTTCTCTCCCCTTTTCATATTACCCTATATATCACAGAGCTCTGTCCTTTCCCCCCCATCATAAACCCAGTGAGGAAGAAAATTCACTTTTCTTCAACCCCAATCTACAACACAGATGGGTCCCAGTCTCCCAGGAAAGCTCCATGTACATGTTAATCAGCACAGCCAAATACCCATTGTAAATGCTCTCCATTGGATGTTGGCACAGCAGGATGCATAGACACCTCAAAAGAACCCTCACTTCCATCAATTAGCACTGAACAAATGCTGCCTCAAACCTCCAAGCTTCAAAGACTTCAATTAATCAACCCTAGCCGACCCGTCTCTGATATTTCATATCGATTCATAGGCGATCCGCTCATAACTGGTCCATTGCGAGTTCATATCGCAAAACATGGAACTCCCCACACACACAGCCACCATTTCCAGGTTTCTGAGGCCAGGGGACCGAGATATCCAGAACCGGACCTACGGAGCCCATAAGATAGGCGTGTCTGATATCTGGGCGTCGTGTACGCCCAGCCGGTTCTGATGGTGCTACCGGCTCGGTTCTGTGCCAATGCCCTGCAACGTTATGGTCCATTTTTGTGTTTGTATCAGAAACTGCATGACCTGAGTGGGAGGAGTTCTTAGACCGTCCCAGGGGTGTGTGGGGGCGTGAAAGGGGGCTGCCATGTGGGCTGTCCCCTCACAGATATAAGCAGGAGCCCGTGTGGGCTCTGCCGTTGATCCAGGAGGGGGGGGTACCTAAGAGCATTTCCAGGAGCATCCGTACACAGAAGCCAGGCCACATAAGCCCACCCCCATGTGAGCCCGGCACCAAGCAGCAAAGGTAACTTGACCCATTTTAACTGCCTTTTGTCTGTAATCCATAATTGTATGTGCACCTCTGACTTTTACCTGTATATATTATCGTTCTGTACATATTACCTGTCTAGTGTGCCCTCCAAGGCTAATTAAATCTATAAACTTTAATCTGAGTTGGTCTGTCTTGATCATTGGCCTCACACGTCTAGTACTCGGTCTATATTATATAGCTACCCCCGGGGTTGGTTCCTGACCCTGTTATAAGTCAGTAACGGACTGGTCTTATAACCAAACGAGAGAACTGGTGGCAGCATTGTTTGTCTCCCTGTGCCTGTGTGGACAGGGGTTAACAGTGGAACGGTATCTGGCTGACCTTGTGCACCCCTAGAGGGCCGTGCAACGTCGAGATACACCCCAAGTCAGGCCGTCGTCCCTCCAGTGGGCCGGCGGACTAGGCTGTTTTCGTCACATATTGGTGGCAGAGCGGTGGGATCAAGACAATAGTGTGTGTGAGTGCGGGTTCCGTACTCCCAAACACTAGGACTACCAGCAGTGGGTTTTGCTGCTGGGGTCTTAAGATTAACTCAGCACTAGACCAGTCAGAGTGCAAATACAAGGTTTTGGGTGCATTCAGGTTGCAGTTTTTGTGTCAAGTGACCAAGGGTTGCAAGGATGGCTGGTCGTAGCAAGGGCAAAGCTGTAGGCCCAGAGGACACAGTCGGTGAAGTGATGAAGGCGAGGAGGAGTCCAGCTCGGGCTCCTCAAGGAGCCAGTCGCAGGTGGTCAGTGGCGCAGTGGGCAGCTCACAATCGGCTATTCTCCTGCAAGCTGCCCTGGCTAAGCTTGAGGCTGGAGACCTCGACGCCTACAAGGCCCTCCTAGCAGTTGCAGAACGTTGGGAGCGGATGGAGGATCGTCAAGCGTGACCACCAATTACAGGTGCTTCAGCTGGAAAAGGCCAAGTCCACCCCGGCCAGTAAAGAGCCTCCTGAGACCCAGGTCCCAAAGTTGAGGGCGGAGGACTTTCCCATGCTGGATAAAGGTGGAGACCTGGACACCTTCTTGCTGGCATTTGAAAAAATTTGCCGCCAGCACCATGTGCCTGAGAACCAGTGGGTGCGGTTTCTGACTCCTCGTCTCAGAGGTAAAGCTCTGGAGATCTTCGGGGACCTGCCCAGCGAGTCCACCCTGACCTACGAGGGAATCAAGCAGGCACTGATCCGGCAGTACAATCTCACTCCTGAGATGTACAGGAAGAAGCTCCGGAGTTTGCAGCGGGCTGGGCCGACCCCATGCGGGCCCTCCAGAGAGCCGTCGACCAATGGACCTCGGGGCTAAAAATCACCACCGTCCAGCAGCTGAAGGAGCTCATCGCCACGAAGCAGTTTTTGTGGAACTGCCCAGAGGACCTCCAGCAGCATCTTCGTGAGCGGAAACCTGAGGGGGCCACCGCCACAGCAAACCTCGCAGATGAGTATGCCAACAATCGGGCACCGGAGGCCAGGAAGCACACCAGCTAGAGAGGGGGTAAGATGCCCGGAGGGCCAGTTGTCCTTTCTCCTAAGCCCAGGGGGCCCCCAGCCCATGCTTCCACGTCTGTGTGGGAACCTCGACTCTGTCACGTTTGCAAACAGCCAGGACATTTCAAGGCCGCATGTCCCCAGCGCCAGAAGGGCCCATCCCAGTCCCCTTTTCCAAGGCCCCCCAATGTTTTGTGTGTGGGTGGGGGTGGGGGAAGGCCCCTTGATAACTACCAGCCAGTCACCGTAGGCCGGTCTGTTGCCATGGGACTCTTGGACACCGGCGCAGAGATGACTGTGGTGCGGCCTGAGCTGGTGTCCCCAAAGGACATGATACCCGGAAAGACCTGCGCTGTCTCCGGAATTGGAGGCGTTGTGCCGGCGCTGCCAGTTGCCAGGGTGTATTTGGACTGGGGCGCCGGGCAGGGAATGCGGGAGGTGGGGGTATCGCCGAACATTCCAGCTAGTATTTTGTTAGGGACAGACTTGGGGCGGCTGGTAGCCCGTTTTGAGGCCCCTGAAGCCCCAAGGTCTGCTCCCCCCAAATGTGATGTGTCATCCAACCATGTTAATATTGCGGACAATGTTGTGAACATGCATACTGAGGGGAGTATGGGGGTGGGTGACATGGTGTGTCCTTCTCCATCCTGTGGAGAGGAGATAAGGTCAGCAGGTTGCAATAGGGCAGCGGGATGTGTCCAGCAAGCCTGCTGGGAATCGTTGTCCTCTGGTGTGGCATCAGGGGGGACAAACAGGGGGCAGACAGCTGTGGTGGGGGAGCATGCAGGTGAGGCAGGGCTCCCAGGAAAGGCCACAGGGCAGGGTCTCCCCACAGCCAGGGCAGACAGGGGGCAGACAGCTACAGTGGGGGAGCATGCAGGTGAGGCAGGGCTCCCAGGAAAGGCCACAGAGCAGGGTCTCCCCACAAACAGGATGTCAGAGGGCCAGGTTAGGCCAAGCAGACTGGCGACTTATATAGACGCCGAGGGGGAGGGAGCCCCACCAGCGGTTGCAGCAGTCGTGGCCGCTGTCACGCGCAGTGGGAGGGCCAGGAGCCAGGAGGCCCCTCAGGGGCCCGACGGTATCCTCCCATCGGACCAGGTAAGTGCCAGGGTAGGTGAGGGCCAGGAGATAGGTCCCGTGGAACCGACAGGTGACGTGGCAGTCTCATCCATTCTGGCCACGTCTAGTCGAGAGTTTCAGGCAGCGTTAGCGGCTGACGACAGCCTGAAAGCTCTCAAGGAGCAGGCGGCACAGCCTCCCTTGGACTCAGACACCGCACGGGTGGTCTGGGACCAAGGACGGCTGTACCACGTGACGGTCCGACCGGGTTCACCGGAGGCGTGGCCCAGGGACCGACGGTTGGTGGTACCCTATCCGTTCAGGGCGGAGTTGTTGCGGGTTGCGCATGAGATTCCGATGGCCGGACACCTAGGGATCACCAAGACCAAGGAAAGGCTGGCCCAGCATTTCTACTGGCCAAAGATGGGGACTGATGTGGCTGCCTACTGCCGTTCATGCGACACCTGTCAGAGGGTGGGGAAGGCGGGGCCGAGGCCCAAAGCCCCACTGGTACCTCTGCCTATCATAGACGAGCCTTTCAGGAGGGTGGCTGTGGATTTAATTGGACCGCTGTCCATTCCCAGCAGCTCCGGGAAACGCTTCGTACTGACGGTAGTAGACTACGCCACTCGGTACCCGGAAGCGGTAGCCTTGTCGTCCATTAGGGCCGACAAGGTGGCCACCGCCTTACTGGAGATTTTCTCTCGAGTGGGCTTTCCCCAGGAAATGCTCACTGACCGGGGGACCCAGTTCATGTCGCAGCTAATGGAGTCCTTGTGTAAGCTGATACAGGTGCAACATCTGGTGGCCAGCCCGTACCACCCACAGACTAATGGCCTGTGTGAACGGTTCAATGGCACCCTGAAGCAGATGCTTAAGATGTTGGTCGACACCCACGGGTGCGACTGGGAGCGGTACCTCCCACACCTACTATTCGCATACCGGGAAGTTCCACAGGCCTCAACGGGTTTCGCTCCCTTCGAGCTCCTGTATGGGCGACGTGTGCGGGGGCCCCTGGCTCTGGTGAAGGAGGCCTGGGAAGGAGACTTAGCAACCCCGGAGGTGTCGGTCATTGAGTATGTTGTGCGCTTCCGTGACAAAATGCAGGCCTTGACACAGCTAGTGCATGAGAATATGCGACGGGCCCAGGCCGACCAGAAGCAGTGGTACGACCAGAACGCTTGTGAGAGGACCTACCAGGTGGGTCAGAAAGTGTGGGTACTGGTCCCCGTACCACAGGACAAGCTTCAGGCAGCCTGGGAAGGCCCATATGTCGTGCACCAGCAACTCAACGCAGTCACGTACCTGGTCACCCTGGACCACGACCGGGGAAGGCGGAAGGCCTTCCACGTGAACATGATGAAGGCGCATCATGAGCGGGAGGCATGTGCCCTTCCCGTGTGCAACCTGCCCGAAGTAGGTGAGACGGAGAACCTCTTGGACATGCTTGCCCCGGTCAGGGCAGGTGGATCCATAGAGGATGTGGAGATTTGTGGACAGCTCCTGGAGGACCAACGGTCCCAGCTGTTGGCAACTCTCCACCCCTTCCGGGCATTGTTCACTAACGTGCCTGGAAGGACGGAGTCAGCCGTCCATCACGTGGACACCGGGGATCACCCCCCAATCCGGCGTTCAGCATATCGGATCTCCCCCGAAGTGCAGCAGCACATGCGTGAGGAGATTGACGAGATGCTGAAGCTGGGGGTCATCCAGGCGTCCAACAGTGCCTGGGCCTCGCCTGTAGTCCTCGTCCCCAAGAAGGATCGGACCACCCGGTTCTGCGTGGACTACAGGGGGCTCAACGCTGTCACGGTCACCGATGCGTACCCAATGCCACGCATCGATGACCTACTCGATCAGTTGGCCGGGGCCAAGTACCTGACCATCATGGATCTGAGCCGGGGATATTGGCAGATTCCCCTGACCCGTGAGGCAAGGGAACGCTCTGCCTTTATCACCCCATTCAGGCTGTACGAGTCCACTGTCATGCCGTTCGGCATGAAGAATGCCCCTGCCACTTTTCAGCGGATGGTCAACACGCTGCTTAAGGGACTTGAAGGGTACGCGGCTGCGTACCTGGATGACATAGCCGTTTTCAGTCCCACCTGGGAGGATCACCTCCAGCACCTGACGCAGGTGCTTGGACGTATCTGCCAGGCAGGCTTGACCATCAAGCCGGAAAAGTGCCAGCTGGGCATGAGTGAGGTCCACTACCTGGGGCACCGGGTAGGTGGGGGGGCCTTGAAGCCAGAGCCCGGAAAAGTGGATGCCATCGCATCCTGGCCCACCCCCAGGACCAAGAAGCAGGTGATGTCCTTCTTGGGCACCGCTGGGTACTATAGGAGGTTTTTTCCACACTATAGTAGCCTGGCAAAGCCCCTGACAGACCTCACCAGGAAGAGGTTGCCCTCCGCAGTCGATTGGACAAACGACTGCGAGACGGCCTTCCAAGCCCTCAAGGCCGCCTTGTCCAGCTCCCCAGTACTACAAGCCGCCGAATTCACCGGCAGTTTATAGTACAAACCGACGCCAGTGACTTTGGCCTCGGTGCAGTGCTCAGCCAGGTGGACCCAGCCGGAAGCTTCTGCCGAGGGAAGTGGCCTATTCCACCATGGAAAAAGAATGCCTGGCGATAGTTGTGGGCCCTGCAAATGGCTGCAACCCTATCTATACGGCGTCATTTCATTGTGGAGACCGACCACAACCCTCTGAGCTGGCTACACACGGTCTCCGGAAACAATGAGAGGTTGCTACGCTGGAGCCTGGCGTTCCAACAGTACAACTTCGCCATTCGCCACCGGAAGGGCCTGAGACCACGGCAACGCCGATGGGCTGTCCCGACCTGGAGAAGGGGCAGGTGGGCGCGTGGTGGAGCACCGAGCAGGTGCTGCCCCCTAGCACCCTCAAAAGGGGGGAGGTGTGAGGAAGAATTCACTTTACTTCATCCTCCAATCTAGTCAGATCACAGATGGGTCCCAGTCTCCCAGGAAAGCTCCATTTACATGTTAATCAGCACAGCCAAATACCCATTGTAAATGCTCTCCATAGGATGTTGGCACAGCAGGATACATAGACACCTCAAAAGAACCCTCACTTCCATCAATTAGCACTGAACAAATGCTGCCTCAAACCTCCAAGCTTCAAAGACTTCAATTAATCAACCCTAGCCGACCCGTCTCCGATATTTCATATTGATTTATAGGCGACCAGCTCATAACTGGTCCATGGCGAGTTCATATTGCAAAACATGGAACTCCCCATACACACAGCCACCATTTCCAGGTTTCTGAGGCGCAGGGGGACCGAGATATCCAGAACCAGACCTACGGAGCCCGTAAGATAGGCGTGTCTGATATCCAGGCGTCGTGTACGCCCAGCTGGTTCTGATGGTGCTACCGGCTCGGTTCTGTGCCAATGCCCTGCCTCATTATGGTCCATTTTTGTGTTTCTATCAGAAACTGCATGACCTGAGTGCGAGGAGTTCTTAGACCGTCCCAGGGGGGTGTGGGGGGGTGCAAGGGGGAGGCCATGTGGGCTGTCCCCTCAGAGAGATAAGCAGGAGCCCGGGTGGGCTCTACCGTTGATCCAGGAGGGGGGGTACCTAAGAGCATTTCCAGGAGCATCCGTACACAGAAGCCAGGCCACATAAGCCCCCCCATGTGAGCCCAGCACCAAGCAACAAAGGTAACTTGACCCATTTTAACTGCCTTTTGTCTGTAATCCATAATTGTATGTGCACCTCTGACTTTTACCTGTATATATTATCATTCTGTACATATTACCTGTCTAGTGTGCCCTCCAAGGCTAATTAAATCTATAAACTTTAATCTGAGTTGGTCTGTCTTGATCATCGGCCTCACACACCTAGTACTTGGTCTATAGTATATAGCTACCCCAGAGTTGGTTCCTGACCCTGTTATTAGTCGGTAACGGACCGGTCTTATAACCAAACTAGAGAACTGGTGGCAGCATTGTTTGTCTCCCTGTGCCTGTGTGGACAAGGGTTAACAGTGGAACGGTATCTGGCTGACCTTGTGCACCCCTAGAGGGCCGTGCAACGTCGAGATACACCCCAAGTCAGGCCGTCGTCCCTCGAGTGGGCCGGCGGACTAGGCTGTTTTCGTCACACCCTATATATCACAGAGCTCAGCTTCTCTCCTCTATCATATAACCCTATATATCACAGAGCTCAGCTGCTCTCCTCTATCATTTAACCCATATATCACAGAGCTCAGCTCCTCTCCCTCTATCATATAACCCTATAAAATCACAGACTCAGCTTCTCTCCTCTATCATATAACTATATATCACAGAGCTCAGCTTCTCCTCTATCATATAACCCTATATATCACAGAGCTCAGCTTCTCTCCTCTATCATATAACCCTATATATCAGAGCTCAGCTTCTCTTCTTCTGTCACATTTTACTCTCAGATGTGGTAGCATAAACCACCTGACAGGTTTCTTTAATGACATTACTAGCAATTACTAGCAATGGTAAACGTAGCACAGTGGGGCACACTTACTATTGTATCTACACTAAAACACCTTTTGTACATGACATGCACCATATTTATTATGTGCTTTAGATAAGTTTGCACCTAACTTCACAAAAAGTAGGCGTGGCTTTAAGGGTAAGCGGTATGACTGAAATGTCCCACATTTTTGAATTTTGGCATCTGTCTTTTTGGCATTTCTTTGATTTGTGGCCCTTTTAATTTCAAATTTGTAGCATGTTTTCCCAATTGGCTTCTGTAGAGCAGAAACATGTAACAAATGTAACAAGACAAACAAATGCTTTGAGAAACAGTTGCCTTTCATGAATTATTTTTTTTTAATGGAAAGAATTTCTAAAAATATTTTTTTTTATGCATTCTAAGGCTATGTTCACACGGCGTAATTGTGGTGCATACAGTACGGCCGCAATTACGATGGGTGATTTGGGAGCTCGCGCTGATCAGTGCATACTCCCGCGGTGTGGGGTTGCTGGCAGCCCACCGGCCCCATGGACATGCATTACTCGCGGTACGTATTCACCGCAAGTAATTGACATGTCACTTATCTCACCGTGCATACAATACGATCGTATTGTACGAGCGGGGAGAGGAGGCGTAATCCATAGTTCTCTATGAGACCGATAGATTACCGTTCTGTTGGCACGCATCTCGCTGGGAGTAGAGCGCAAATTCAGCGGAAAATGTGTGCTGGAATTACCTCGTGTGAATATACACTAAGGCAACATTTTCTGCAGCGTTTATACAATTAGCAAAGACGGCATATTACTTCCTTTAGGTTATATACATTAAAAGCCTTGTCCTGTGATATCACCCTAGGCTGGCTGGATGGGGGGGGGGTCTAGTTTTTCTTTGCAGCTTATGGCATTTATATTATTTTCACCCAATTTATGTCTATTAGGTCATCAGCCAATGCCCATATCTCCCAACTTTTAGAGATTGCGAAGAGGGACACATCAGGCCACACCTCTAACATGCCCAAACACATGACATCACACCAAGACACACCTCTAACCACGCCCAAACACCTATATGCCAACTTTTTAGACAACCAAAAAGGGACACATTTTCAGGATTGCTTTGTATCCAATGATGAAATATTAAGTACTATGTAATATACAGGGCGAAAGCCACCAATACTTTTTTAAAGCAAAATAGTCATTTTAAATTGATGCAAATCTGTTTCCTAAATGAAAAAGAGGGACATTTATAGAGCTAAGAGGGACAAGGGTTAAAAATAGGGACTGTCCCTCCAAAATAGGGACACTTGGGAGGTATGCAGTACCTGGATGTCAGTGGCAGGCAGTGCTCTCCCTCTCCTGATGCTGTCACTTTGACCTGAACACAGCGACTCTATGGAGAAGGTAGGAATCGTCAGATTCTTGCAATCATTTGCACAGATTGTCTTTGCTCCTGGTGACAGAAGGAGAGGTAGGTGGCATAACAATTAGTGTAGCAGCGTAGCGGTATCTAGCTACAGGAGAACTCGTCTGTGCAGCCTGGAGAGCAATTTGCTGGAATATTATTTGATCATAATTATTTTTATGGAAATGTGTTTTTTCACCTGTCTTGACTATGAAGTTGTAGTAAAAAAAACAAAACACCTGGGATTTGGGGTCTAATAAAGATGTTCAGTACGACAAATCCAGGTGCATTCCTGCTGGAAAATGTAGAGCACTTTTAGGACTGGTCCCCATGGCAGGTTTTTCAGCCGTTCTCGGTTTTGAAAACCGGCTGCAAACTGGCCACAAACTTTACACGGACCTTAATGGAAAATCCGTGCAGAGGTCCACCCTGCACGGATTTTCCTTTTCCACCCGGTGGTTTTTCAGACGATCCGAAAAACTTAGAACATGTTCATTCTTCCGAACGGTTTTCGGGCGGCAGAAGAACATGTCTATGTGAAGGGGGAGGGCTTTTCTCCACTAATGGCAGAGAAAAGCCGTTCTCCCCATGGCCGTGTGCTCGGCACGAATAACAGTACAATACCGGCTAGGATAAAACGAGCCCTAAGGGTATGTTCACACAGCGTGTCGAGTCTGTGTAAACATACGCCTTTGCATACATGTTTGGATCCATCTGTTGGAACCTAAAGTGACCCAAGCATGCATTTAACAAGGTGCAGTGTGATTTACATTGCTTTTAATTTGAAACACGCATTGGCGTTCTCACGAGTGATCACTGATGCTTCTCATTGTGTCTTTTTGATCCGTTCCAGGAATTGTTATGTCGATTCTTGGTCCGAAAGACTCAGCAGGAGCCCTATAATAAACTATAGGGTGCGATCCTGCTGCATCCAACACACAACTCGTCGTGTTTGGAGGAGAGAGAATGCTGAGTTGCATCCAAGAACACCTTACCTACTGTGAAGCTTGGCGCGGGGCGGGGAGGGGGGTAGGCAACATATGCATTGGGGCTGTTTCTCTGCAAAGGGATCAGGACAACTGATCCGTGTACATGAAAGAAGGAATGGGGTCTGTATAACGGGAGAAATTTTGATGTGCAAAACCCTACTGCCTTCGCAAGGGCATTGAAGATGTATCGTGCTGGGTCTTTCAGCAGGACAATGATCCCAAGCACAACGTCTAAGGGCAATGAAGGAGTGGCTTCGTACAGAAGCATTTCAAGTCCTGGAGTGGCTAGCAGTTCCGCAGGATCTCAAACCCCATAGAAATCTGTTGTTAGTCCGTTTGTTTTCCCCAGAGGACAGACCCCAAAACATCACGGCATGTAGAGGAGATCTGCACAGAAGGATAATGGGCCACATACCCAGGCGAACAGTCGTGCGCCAACTTTGTGGAAGACAAGAAAATTGTCTGACATTCTGTCGCATTGCCAATAAAGGTGATAGAAACAATAGTATTGAGTTGAATACTTTTGTTATTGACCCAAATATTATTTTTCCACCATTAATTTGCAAATAAATTCCTTTCTCAAATCTAGACCTATTTTCAGGATTTTGTATTTCATTTGTCTTCATAGTTGAGGGTCGACCATATTTATGTCCAGTTATAGGCCTCTCTCACCTTTGTAAGTGGGAGAACTTGCACAATCGGTGGCCGACTAAATACTTTTTCCCCCCACTATATGATGGTGACCAGAGAGATTTGTGCTGCTGATGTATTTAGTTCACAGAGAATACAATCGTGTCTGATTTTCAGCAGAGCTCGGTCTGTACAGATTGTCTTTCTCTGGATGTAAACATCAATGTTTTTATTCACTAATACTAAGTTTAGGGAGATCTTTCTAAGTGTATAAATAAATAAAAAAAAATTAAAAAAAAAAAAAGAAATTGAAAAAAAATATAAAAATAAAAGTATATAAAATAAAATGAAAAAAGGCTTGAGAAAAAAAGGTTTCTTTGTTTTAATATAAAAAATGAAAAAAGTTTTGCCCAAGAGAGTGGCAGCCTCCCAGCTGCCAGACTTGCTCATGCTCTCTTTCTTTTTATAGTATAAATCGCTCCTCTCTTTCTTTATATAAGAACATTATTGTTACCTTCATGGATACATATACCCCCAATGAAATGAATTTTGTAGGTGTTAGATGTGATTACTATAAAGTTTCATGAGGGACCAAAGGACACGTAAAACGCAAATGATGTCACCGCAACCTTGATTGCACCGGGACCTCGCTGAGCCGGTTTTTGGTGGGCCACACGCACTGGAAGGGTGATGTCTGCTGATTTTCTGGGCTACACAGCGTGCTGAGGTGGTTTAGGGGGCTAAACGGTTTATTGGGGCTGGTGCGTTGTAACGCTTTTTCATTCTGTTTTATTGTCCACGACTTGTTTCGTATGGAAGCGTGTATGACTCTGGTGCCTCTTTCACAACGTACCATAGACTAGATTGAGGGATGATAGCTGGGACGAAAATCCTAAAAATATAAATACCGTATCCCCTCTACTTGACGGTATGTTCACAACAGGATTTATTTGGGTCCGTGGTTAGTCCCGCTCAGTACGTGATAACATATCGTCTGTTTTAGGACTACAGTCGTTTTTGGGATCCGTCTACTAGCGGAACCTAAATTGACCCTAAACACGCCTTATATGTTTTTTGCAGTTGTTTGATTTTACATTGTTTTAATATGAGGACACACATCGGTCGCTTTCAGATGATAGTGATCACCGACGCGTATCCATCTGAGTCTTTCTCGGATTCATCTCCAAGAATTGGACATTATCAATGTCCTGATTCGGAACGATGCAGCAGGAGCCCTATAATAACCTATTAGGAGCGATCTGCTGCAGCCAAACTTGCCCTGCTGTGTTTGGAGATCATTTTGGGATCGATTGCCTCTGCCAATCAGATCCAAAAAACGCAGTGTGACAAGCTCTTAAAGGGGTTCATCTACTACACTGATTCATCTTACCTCAGTCCTGTTTTCTGTTTCAACTTTTGTAATTCAGGGGCGTGTTTTACTGGGCTACCACTATGGACTGCAAGTTTGAATCCAGGGTCATGTAGTCTATAGCGACAGTGCCTGGCTGCAATATCAGGAGAGATAGAACAGGTCTGTAGCTTATAGCGACCTGAGGAGCTGATGACAGCCCTACAAAGAGGAGGGAGATATCAGAACTAGGTAGTAGGACACTGTTAAAGGACCTCACATTATTTGCATAAGTGACTTATTTTTGCAAGATCTTTAACATAAAGAGCAGCAATCCCTGTAGTGAGACAACCCCTTTAATCCAATTTTTACCTGTATTACCTGTCAACTATCTATAGGAGACTTTATGGATAATCTGATAACCCAAACTCAAAGATATTTACGGGCTTAGAATCTGACTTTGAGGGGTGTGAGCCGCCTATAGATGATGCTGAGCAGTGGGAAGGTGTCTTGGAAAGACACCAGTTGTAGCTGTTGTTGGATCACCTCCGGAATAGGCATTATTATTTCAGTGTGAAAGTAAAATCTATTCAGTGTTATTATTGCTCATGTATCCTAATCCTGGAGTATTAGCATTTTAGCAACTTTGTAGAATGTACAATATTTACAGAAATGTTTTGCAGTTATTTCCTTTAGCGACTTTCACATGATTAATGCTTCAGATTGCAAAACAATAAATCGGTGTGGGTGAGATATAAATAATGATAAGCCATTTCCACACATGCAGTCATTGTAGCTTTCACAGCTATTCAGATTTTTATGTGAAATTAAAATATAACCTTAATAAGGTGCTGAACGCACAATGCAAGGTATATAGGTGCATGCCTGGGCGATACCTCATACTCCGTGCTGTGCCAATGGTGTGACTAGAGACTGTGGCCCCTAGGGAAAATTCTGGATCTGGCATCTATAGCTCTTGTGACCTACCTTGCCAAGGAGAGTTTAGGGAACTTGTCATCATAGCGTTATGTCTCCCTTGCTGAGGGGCAGCACAAGGCCGTGTCAGACCTTGCTGCTTTCCAGCGCTCATGTCCTTGTGTCCCTTATTCTGTAAGATGCAGCAAGTTGTAGAGCATTTACCACTCAATAATCTTCATTCTTGAGCAGATTGTTAGCCTTCCACCCTACCTAATGTGCATAGCTCCGCAACGCTGTACAGTTATTCACAATGTTTCATACCTATTCAAGAGTAATTTGGTTTGTCAGTTGAGGTGGGCCGGGGGGCTCTAGCTCAGCGTGTGGCGGGGGGTTTGAAAAAACTGACATCTGATGGACTGTTGACTGACCTCTTCGGCTTAAATACTGCAGATTTGAGACATTATAATACACGAAAAACATCAGAATTTCATTATCAGAAATAAGGGGACACAGCGCTGGAAACAGCATGCATGGACACTACCTTATGTTCTGTCTTCAGCAGGGGGGACCAAAAACTATGTGGCAGGTTTCTCTTTTAAGCAGGGCTTGGAAATAATAGGCGCCACACCACAATGCTTACTCTCTGGGCACAATTGTCATTTTCACTAGGTGTTCTTCACTTTGGGTCGTCACTTAAGGGGTGTCCTCACTTTTGTCGTCACTTTAGGGGTTTATCCTCACTGTTGTCGTTCACTTAGGGGATAATCACTCACTGTTTGTCCGTCACTTAGGGGTATCCTCTCACTTTTGTCATCACTCAGGGGTATCCTCACTTTTGTCGTCACTTAGGGGTATCCTCACTTTTGTCGTCACTTAGGGGTATCCTCACTTTTGTTTCCAGCAGTTTAGACATTGATGCCTGTGTTGAGGTATTCTGGGTTTGCACCAAATCTTACACTGTTATAGAAGCTCGTACACGACTATTCATTGTATCAAAGGTGTCAGATCCTTCAGTGTTGTCCCAATGAAATACTATATCTAGCTAAAATGTGTGGGGGTTGTTGTACACCACTTTTGTGAGACTACTGTTAAATCTATGCTCTATCTATGATGCTCTTAAGGGGGCTTTCCCACGGCAAAGTGCCAAATTACCGGCCTCCGGTTAGCGGGACACGTCTTCTGGTCCTGTTCGTGCGGGCCGTCCCCAGGGCCGCAGGGAGGGGACGCCTTTTCTTTCGCGATTGAAGCCTCCCCCTTCCACATTGACATTGCACAATATTATGGTTGAAATCCGGACGGAAGATTGTGACATGTTCACTCAATGTTTTGCGGCCGGACCACGGGTTGGAAAAAACAAACCACCATGACGGCAAAACCTGCTGCAGTGGGGACTGCTGCACGGGTTTTCCCAATACGAGGCCCACATTCTGCGGTTTTCGGACGGTTTTTTCAGGAGGTCTGCAAAACCGCAAACCGCCTGAAAAACCGTCCAAAAACCCACGCAGTGGGGACATGCTCTTACAGTGTTATGTGTCAGCCACCATGAGGTTGGATGACTACATCACCTGCTAAGGCATTTATCTATGTCTACCAATGCGGCGATATTTAACACCTAATAGTTAATACTAGAGAGGACACTGTGCCCTGAACTCACTAGAGGGAGGAAGTTATTGAAGGAAAAAGATGCTCACAATCTCCATCACCAGGTGTCTAGAGTTTTTTTTATGAGCGGCTCTTGCCTAACTTATGGCCAAATGTATGAAGCGGTTTTGGTCTAAAACCTCTCTTTTTTCACTTATAGAAACCTATGGGGCAAAATATGGGGAGTGAGTTTTAGACCAAAGAGTTTCATACGCATGTGGCCCTATTAAAGTAAGTCATCCACACTGAAGCATTGTACAGGAATGCACAACATAATGTATGTGGTACCAAGTGTGTTAGTGTGGGAGGGATCTATATAATCTATATACAGTATATAAAACTAACCATTATGTTTGGTTAGTGCAAGGAGTATATAAACTTAATGGGGTTTTCTGCTCGCCTAAGTAGATGTAATGTTGACGTAGTGGGAAAACTCCAAACATGGGTTATTTAATCACTTTTCTAATTATATGTGATTACAAAAGAATAGTGAAGCCTATTTTCTGAGACCACCAGCTTTCCTTTACATTGCCATCTCGCTTAGGTACTTAATAAGTTTTTACATTTGACACGTAGACAAACGACCAGGAGCTGGATCTGGCCACCCCGCCTGGCGGTGGTGGGCACTTTCTCATCTGATTTGACAGGGAACATGTGAACAGGACGCTGAGCAAGGAACGAAAAAGGAAATGAAGGGGAAAAGAAAAGAAAGGAAATTAGGGGATAAATATAGGGGGAGTAGGAGGTATAATAAAAATAAAACAGTATAAAATGCTCACGGTATAGATTATAAAGCAACGGGAGGAAGTGATATTGGTCGGGTTTACAGCATGTGTCTCATGTGGTATATAGTATCCCTATTCGGTTGTATGGTAGATTTTTTTACAGCTGAGTGAAAAGTTGGACACCTACGCCTGACCTTAGGCCTTCGGCGTGTTGGTTCTCTCAGCACCTCTCTCGCGGCTGCACCCGGATTTTGATGTGTAAAGGCGAGCTTTCTTTTCGTGGCATGGGGGACTTTGTATTCTGTAGAGGCTGGAGCAGATTAAAGAGGTAGAGAAGGTAGGTCACTTCTCTCGGGCAAACATTTATATAAACCCCTTTTTTTTGTTATGGGGGTATGTCTCACTTCGTAGGGATTTGCGGGTTTATATGTTATAGATCTTGCTTTATTTTATTATTATTTAAATACACTGGTATAGGTGGTTCCTTCTCCAAAGTACCACATTATATGTCCACATTAATTAAACAGTGGTTCCTACCGATTCTTAGATATCCCCTTTGTATGGGGCCTCTGCCTGTGCAATGGCTTCCTTCAGCTGGTTTCGCTATTTCGGCTATAGCTCTTTTACAGAACCTGTTTGGTTCTCTCTCTGATAGGCTACCAGCACTGGTTTGGTGGTTTTTGATATAGCTACAGACATCGGGTATCCTACTGGTATCCTCCAGCAGCTACTCACTGCAGGGCCGAGGGAAGCCTGTGAAAAAAATCATCGCCCTCTGAATACTCAAGAAATGAAACTTGCTGAGGGAAGAAAAACACGGGTCGCCGGCGGGAACGCCGACGGGGTGAGCGGTTTTTTTTGGTAGGTAAGGCCCGAAAGGGGGGGGCCGAGGTTGCATGTATGGGGGCCGAGGTGGGCTCCGAGGCGTTGCCCGACGAGGTAGCTGCCGGGATAGGTGCCCCGCACGGCGCGTAAAAGGGCGGTACAGATTCCCGACTGCCTGCGGCGGGGCCCGAGACGTGGTTGTTGGTGAAGTGGAAAAAAAATGTTAGCTGAGGACAACCCCTTCTTTATAGGACTGTATTCAAGGTAATCAGTATGTGTCTGCGTTGCATTTGGACTGGGATTGGATGATGCCGCATGGAAAAAGAGGTGGGATGGAATTTGGAATAGTAGACTCAATTGAAATTTGAATCAAGAGTTGAAGAGAAGATGATTATTTGGGAAATAGCTCTGGAATAGTGAATATACAGATTTGGTGTTGGAATGGGAATAATTGGATTGGAAATCAAGGGAATAAGTAGGTTAGAATGACTATTTTAATATGGAATTGTAGGAATGGATGGAGATTTGGAATAGTTAGTAATAGTTAGAATGAAGGAGGTGGGAATAGTAGAGTATTGGGAATAGTTTTGAGAATGAAGGAGATTTTCACGGATCACTCACTTTTTAATTACACTCTTCTGGATGTCTTTACAGGGTAACGGTGGATACTCTAATTATACTAGTTTTTTCTGTGTTCCCAGTTATGGCGATTTAATAAAAGGAGTTTTCATCGGATCGCATGCAGTCACAGCAGGCGTTAAGGGATCACACCCTTGGTTGTTAGACTCTTGGGGTAGCTTTATTGGGTTATGGCTATCGTGGCAGTAAATCTGGACATATCATGGGCACCCACCCCGGGCAGAGGCGACCGGGAATCAAGTGTCAACGGGATGAGTAGCGGCACCTGGGGGGTGGGCACCTGGCGGAAGTGGTGGAGGGTGTGATGAAATTTTCCCTCGTAGTCGCATTTCTTTATCATGAAAATCTTAATACAAACCCTTGTAAAAATGGGTCCGATCTCCGAGTTCCCTCAACTTAGTGGTTTGAAGGCAGATAAATAGGATCTTGGCCACATTCTAAAGTCTATAAAAGTGTTAAGTCCACTCTGGAACCCGCACTTCTAGGGAATTGGGCACACAACAAAAATACCCTAAGCAGAACATGAGAGGGTTACGCTTGTGCATAAGCATTATGAATCTCACATTCTGTTATTGGGAGGAAAAAGTATGTTCTGATGTACAGGGGAAAGAAAAGCTTTAGCGAGCATGAGAGCGGGATTGTAGGTGCGTGTGTGTGGTTTTTTTGTTTAGTTGTGTTTTTGTCTCTTTCGTTTTGGTTGTTACTTCTGTTGGTTTGTATTGTAGAACAGACTCCTTAACCAGGTGTCGCAAATGGAAAGAGAAGTACATGTGAAAAGACCAAAAGCGCTAGCGACCATTGCTTTCATCCTGGATGTTGGAATGGATCGTTTGGGGGCGCCTTCCGCGATCAAGATGTGGTTTCAGCAGTGCGGGCTGGGGCTGGGTGGGTCTTGTATTTATCCTATCATAGCTTTTGATTGGATATTCATTTATATCGAATATTATGTCATCTATAGTCCTATGGTCGGTGGGGAAGTGAGAAACACACCCTATCTAACCTGTTACTTTTAACCGAACCCGCATATTAAAATAATTTACCATACTCTATTTCAGTCGTTCGCCTAACATCGCCACTCTGCCCACCCCCTACACACACTCAGCCACACCACCTGAGGCGACCAGCAGCGATGCTTGTCCGTTTTTTTCTTATTTTTTTTTTTTTTTTAAAAACACATTTTATATTGATTTTCTTATATTTTTGAAAACAGAAAAAAAATCGAAAACGACATCTGTCATGTTTCAGTTAAGTTCCAAAATTTGTGCTTTGCACAGGCATGGCCTTGGACATGCCCAGCGTATGTGTTCGTGTGTGGTTTCTGTCTGACTGTTCGCTGCTAGACATTGGGGTTTTGTCGCCTTCCCTACGTAGGGGACGAGTGTTTGGCCGCTTGACTCCCACAGTGCTCTTTTTCTTCGTGCTTGCTGTGCTTTGTTTTTTGCCGCTATTACAGCCGTCAGCACGAAGCAATCAAGCCGCCGCGCAATAAAAGCATGCATGCATTTCTAGCCTATCGCAGCTCGCGTAGCAGCCACTTCGTCGACCGTCCGATTCTTGCCGCCGCACAGCCGGAGCCAGACAATGGCAACAAAGCTCTGTTACTTGAACAGCCGCTGGGCAAGACTCTCCGGAGATTGGGGGAATTCCTCACGCTCACCGCGGAGCCACTTTTAACCCATTTGATTGCCGCTGTTCTCATATGGTGGACCACAGCCTAATCAAAGGGCTTTCCCTGATTTCTGTTGGTGGTGCGTGATCGGGAACCTCCTCGTGACCGATTTATATTATGATTATAATAATTAAAATAAACAATTTTTTAATTAATTTTAATTAAAAATGGAATTTGCCTACAATTATTATTACACACACAAAAAAAAAAAAAAAACCCAACCCTACCTACTAATCTACACCCATATTAGCGTAGCCCACAACAAACATCAATAACTGTTAGAAGATTAAATTGAGGGGAAAACTTAATTGAAAAAGTTATTTATTATTATTTATAGCTGTGAAATGTTGAATTGGTGTTTAAAAAAAAGTAAAAAAAAAAAAAAAATCAAAAATACAAATTTAAACATATATGATAAAAAAATTCTTCTTAAATTATAAATGTAATAAGTGAAATATTACCCGAATATTTGTTTACAACTTCTCCCGCGATAATACGACGGATGGCCTCACATCCAAGCTGCGTTTCATTGGAAAAAAAAATAAAAAGTTCCACCGATTTGTGTGGAAAACCTAAGGAGCGGATCAAAAAAAAAAAAAAATAAATTAATGTGCTCGTCATTAAAGGGGTTTTCTCGCTACAAAGATCATTTAATGATGGGCGACATGTAAAAAAAAAACAAAGCAACTTACCTTTTGTAACTGGTTTGCATTACCTAAGTCAATTAGTATAAGTGTAAATAAGAGCGAAAAATGTGATCTATAGCTATTTCTGCACTGCGAGCTGGAAGAAGGAGACACGCCCCTCACCCTTTTCTGTTATGGATCTTATGATATGTTCTTTCAGCGGTTCTGAAACGCCCCCCTGGGATGGGGGAAGGAAACGCACCCATGCGCTGCGTGTTGTGCCTGCTCTCTTATGTTGCTTACTCCCCTTGTGCTGGGAGGAACACGAAGAAAATTAAAAAAAAAGTTTGAAATGAACCTGGCATCTGTGAATGGCAGATCGCTGGCCTGTGTGTACTAATGAAGGCTGTTTTGTGTTCAACTTCTCATCTTCCCGTAGTCGATTATGTGTGATGAAGTGATGACGCCTATGTATAAAGAAATCTGGGCAAGGCATATTAACTGAAGGTCTGTAAAATGCTGCTGAGTTCTCTTTTCCCCTCATATACCACAAGCAGCGCATATACTACTGGCTCTCCCTCTTCTTCTCACCCCCATAATTAGCACAGCCGTTATACATTTCTGTCACTCTGCCTCCTGCCTGATAAACAGAGAGTGAGTGGGAGCAAGTGTAGAGTGTTAGATGTGAGAGTGACGTGGGGGACAGCATGCATTCCTCACATTGTGTTCATCTGGTCCAGGGATACGTTGGTTTGTATTGTTATGTATAACTGCTTCTTACACCAGAATGCCACAGCGTTTTTATGGTTACATAGGAGCTTGTGCAGCCGGGACGGGCAGGGTTGACAACCCTCTGCAGACGAAGTGAGAACTGTGCTGTAGCTGGAGTCCCCTCTCCCTTCCACTGGCTTCACCACAGAATGATGATGTCAAGCTTCTTCAGGTGAGGGGGGAGACACGCCTACCTGGAGGAATGTGGACCTCTCTGTCTACCTGATTTGAAACTGCAAACAGAAGAAAAAAGCTCAGTCTACGGGTAAAGATCGTCAAAAACGATATTTTTTCTTATAAAACCCCTTTAAGTACTTTTAGGCGATTCCGGCCTTAAGAAGTTATAAAAGGGTTTTGCCATGATATCATTTGACAGTGAGTTCCTTACCTCTTATCTGCTCAGGAGAATTTCTAAAAAAAGACATGCTGCGTCAGATCGATACGGCTGCAGGGAGTGTGAGGGAGGGGGGTGGGTGAGTGAGCAGAAGTGAGGATAGAGAATCGAAGAAGGGAGTGAGCGTCTTAAAGTTTACTTAAATAATAACTTATCACCAGTGGATTCTCTATTACGCCTGGACAGCCTGATTCTGACTTTATACCCCCGAAGACCCTGTGCACAAGTCCTTCCATGTACCCTTGTAATCAGATAATGTATTGCAAATGCCATTACGCACTTTTATGTTGTAAGGCCACATGCCGGCCAGATTCAGTCCCCTGGTCAGTGTCCTGGTCGTGTCTAATGTTTAAAAAACTTTCCAGAGTTAACTCTTGGTAGGGAGCACTGAGCAACATGCGTAGCTCTCACAGGGTCACTTTTTGTAATCACATATATTTAGAAAAGTGATTAAATACCCATTTTGGAGGATCCCACGTCAACAGCACATCGTGGCAAAACCCCTTTAATGTCTGCACACTATGCAATGCACAGTTCTTAGGTGGGCATGTGAACCCGCCATGGAAGTGTCACAAGATAACACATAGGCTTCCCATGCTGCCCCTACTCTCTACCTCATGGCACTGGGGGGCCAAATTTTCTAGTAGGACTGGGGCAAGGTATTCTGGTGCCCTAGGCAAATACGGCATATACCAGCCCCCCCCCCCCCCCAATGGAAAATTCAGCCCACTCCATAACTCCTTGCGTCTCCTTTTCTGCCTGGGATGAAGTAGCACCCTAGAAGGTCGCTTACCTTTGTGTATCCGTTGTCCTGGCCCTACCACCAAGATGCCGGACCTGCTTTTATCGCCCCAACACAGTATAATGCACATTGCTGTAGCTTGAAGCTTCTCCTGTGCAATAAAGACAATTAAGAAGCAAAGTAACAATTGTGAATGGTATTCCAGCAGCGGGGAGCAACTCCTGGGGAACACAGGGCTCTAGCATAGTTCAGCAGCCGCTCCTATTCCGCTTCCTCGCATGCTACCTCCCCTAATCAGATCACACTGGCATAAAAGCCACCATTTCGATTTTTAGCAGAGCTTGATTGTATCTCTTACACTTGCCTGTCAGCACCCGTCCCCGGCTCCTCTCCCTGCAACCATTTTGTTACCATGGAAACTTTTAAGCATCAAAGCCTTGCAGCAATTAACTTTACTTTCTGGCACAGTTCAAGACATTTCCTACTACAGACTCTAATCAGTGTTTTACAATTGTACTTTCCAGCCGATCCTTTTTTTTTTTTTTTGCCCTTGTAAGTTTAATTTGTAGACGACTTGTCGCCTGTGCTCTGCAATGTCTTCATTTGCGTCTGTCCCACATTTACCTAAGTGGTTTACTTGTCCGGATTTTTTTAGCACTTGGATTTATATCCCTAAAGATGTCAGAGATTAACTTGCTTCTTCAAGGGGTTGATCATTCATTTTTGTGATCTGTCCCGAATCGCGTCAATTGTACTTTAACCCCTTAACGACCGCCCACCGACTTTTGGCGTCGGCTGGTGCGGGTCGTTCGTCTACAGCGACGTCTTTTGGCGTCGCTGTAGACTTCGGGGTTTGCGGCGCCCGGCGCCGCAACTGCGCTGGGATCGGGGCTGTACTACACAGCCCTGATCCCAGAGCATCCCCTGCGAGCACCGGGGAGCGGAGGAAACCTCTGCACCCCGGTGCTTTAACCCTTTGATTGCGGCAGTGCGGTACCGCAGCGCAATCAAAGGCTTTCCCCTGCACTGTCGGGTGATCGGAACACTCGGTCACCCGACAGAGCCCGGGGAACGGCTGCATAGTCAGCCCTGGGGACCTAGAGTGGCCCCAGGGCTGTCTGTGTAACAAGCCAGTGACCAGGACACACTATGTGCTGTCCTGATCACTGCCTGTGTCAGACTGACACAGATTAGAATGTATTAGCATATATGAATATGCTAATATATTACTAAGTGTAAAAAAAAATTTAAAAATATTTAAAACATTTATACCTACAGGCGATTTAAAAAAAAATTTAAAAAAAAAACACATAAAAACTGTAAAAAAAAAAAAAAAAAAAAAGAATAAAAAAATAAATAATAAAATAAAAATAAATATTTTAATAAAAAATAATTGTGCATAAATTACACACACAAAAACACCTACACATATTAGGTATCCACATGACCATAATAACCTGTAAAATTAACCTAACAAATTATTATGTGTAAAATATGAATGGTGTGAAAAAAATTTAAAAAAACCAAAAAATTTAAAAAAAAATAAAAATAAAAAAGTGAACTTAAACTATTCCCCCATAAAGTACAACTTGTCTCGAATAAAAAGAGGCCTCATCCAACTGCGTCGCTGAATAAATAAAAAAAGTGACAACTGTTAAAACACAAGGAGGCACTATCTAAAACGACGTTCTGGTCCTTATGGGGGTTGTCTCACTACAAGGATTGCTTTTTATGTTAAAGATCTTGCAAAAACAAGTCACTTTGTAATATATGTCCATTAACAGTGTCCTACCTATTCTGAGATATCCCTTCTTGTATGGGCCCTTGGCCATAGTTTTTCTCCCCCCAGTGTCGCTATAGCTACAGACCTGTTTGATCTCTCATGATAGGCTGCCACCACTGGTTGCTATAGCTACAGACCTGGCTTCTACTGCAGCCTAGTGGAAGCCAGTACACACGCCCTGAATTCAAAATGAAACCAAGAAAACAGGACTGAGGTAAGATGAATCAATGTAGTGAGACAACCCCTTTAACTACTTTTCAGGCCTGGGAGTTAAGGGATTAAAGGGTATGTTCACATGGTGTATTGTGGTTCGTACAGTACGCGCCGCAATACACTGTGCTGATCAGCCCGCTGGCCCCATTGACATGCATTACTCGCGGCACGTAATCGCCGCAAACAATTGACATGTCACTTATCTCCCCGTGCGTACAATACGATCGTATAATGCGCGCCAAAATAAGCTGTGTGAACATGGCCAAAGGGGTATTCTCGTTTCATTGATCGGGTAAATGAAGACTGTTGCCAAATACATTGCTGTTCTGATGTGGCTTCTCTTCAGAGTTAGGAGCAGATCATTTCTCCTGCTTGTGAACACAAGCTTCCCTAGTTACCAGCCACCTTTCTCTGCCATTACACACTGATCGGGTTGATGACGTCATTCTCTACTGCGTTCCTTATCTTGAAAGACCGGAGCTGGTTTACATTACTTACAGACAAGACTACAAAAAATACTTTATGACAACCAAGGAATAGACATCAAAATGAAACTACAAAAAAAAAAAATACTCCCTTAAAACTTAACTTTTACTCAATATTCCATAATATCAAATACATAAACATATACCCCTCTAAACAGGCATATAGAAGTGAGCGATCCAATCCAGTGTCTACTCACCACCTCCCGATAGTCTCCGTTATGAGGACAACAACTAGGAAGGTCCGGATCGGGGATATGGTCCAAAGATAATGGGGACCCTATACCTCCCCTATATATTGTAAACCCTCGACCTTACCCTAAAACGGGGATACCGCCCTGATAAGAGCGACCACGCAAAAAAGTACCCCTATTAAACTCCTCACTTAACCCTAGAGCTCTATAGGGATGTGAGTGAGCAAAATAACCACATCAGACCCTTCTACTTACAGACAAGCTTTAACCCTAAGGGTATGTTCACACGGGGTAATTTCGGCACGCATTTCGCCGCATATTTACGCTCTAAAAAAACAGCGAGATGCACGCTGAAATTACGGTAATCGATAGGTCTCATAGAGAACTATGGATTACGCCTCCTTTAGGTATGTTCACATGGCTCATTTTGGAGCGCATTTCGCTGAGTATTTTGCGGGTTCATAGCGCTTAATACGCGGCGAAATGTGCCCCATAATTACAGTAATCCATAGCTCTCATAGAGAAGTATGGATTACGCCTCGTATTAAGTGACATGACATGCACGCGCTGTGAGTAATGCAGGTCTATGCCCCCCCCCCCCCACCACACACACACACACCATGGGAGTACACGTTGATCAGCGGATGTCCCGAAACACACAATGTGTTGCGGCGCGTACTGTACGTGCCGCAATACATTGTGTTAACATACTCTAAGGGCTTGTCCCCACAGCATCGGTTACTTGTCGGTTTTTCATACAGTTTGAGGTTTTACAAACCATCTGAATACCGACAAGCAACTCTCCCATAGACTTTAATGGAGTATCTGTGCAGTAGTCCCCACTGCACGGATTTTCCGCCGGATGGTTTTTGACACCGCCGGCGGTCCAAAAAACTTAGAACATGTTCATTCTTCCTTTACGGTTTTCAGGCGGAACATGAACGTGTGGGTGCAAAGGAGGACGGCTTGAATCCGCAAACTGCAGACAAAAGACGTCCCGTTAGATGGCAAAAAAAGACCAAATACCAGTCGGGATTTCCTTAGAGCTCTGTAGTCTCGTGCACTACAGTGTACAAACCTCCATCATTCATGCCACTATAACAGGCTCAGCTAGGAATAGCAGAGCTGATGTGCCAATCACTGCTATAGAATCTCCCGCAGCCTAACCAGGAAGTGTGAGTCTGAAGCTGGCTGTTGCTCTGTGAAACAGCATGATGAGAAAACCTCTGTAATAGTATAAACATCAATCTTCTATAATCTTACTGAGGATGTGGACACTTTTGCACTCATTTTCTTTTCATTTTTCTAAATAGTCTTTTCTTCCATTTTGCTGCTGTGGCGTTTGTATAAGTTCTTCACCTAGTTGATGCTGCCGAATAGCATTGAGCTTCAGGTTGGGTCAAAGTCAAATTCAATTCAAATGTCAGCGATCTGATTATGGAAGCCAGAATCAAATTTTGGCAAAATGTGTAAAAAAAAAGAAATAAAAAAATCGACCCTAAGCTTAGTCAACATCTATGGGACATCTGTGGAACATCTGGGCAACATATTGGGAACATTTGGGTTAGGGTTCCCCTGATGTTCCCCACATGCTGCCCAGATGGTTGATGGTTTAGATTGGAGTGAAAGTTAGAGTTGCCGTAGGAGTTTAGGTTGGGTTTGGCGAGTGGTTGTGGTTAGAGATACAAGTACAGTTTGGTTTAAGATTGGAATTTAGGTTAGGGTTGGAGTTAGGGTTCCGCAGATGTGTGGTGGGGTTATTATGCAACGTGGAGCAAATTGTCTGCTGCAGGTACTTTCTACAGATCAGAGAACACATACAAAATTTTCCCCCAAAGACTTTAATGGGTTCCTGGTTTGGGATGACAAATTTGTTGGAATTTCTCTTGAACAAAGAAAAGAGCTATTCAAACAACACTACAGTTGAAACCTAAAGATTACCTATCACCTCCACACAAACAGACAAAATATAATAGTATTTGAAATTATAAGTCTTTTTCCCAATACATGTCATTAGAAAATCAGAGGTCTGACCTCCGTATTACAGAAGGAAAGATTTTAGTTTCACTTTCTTAGCAGAGGTCTTTATGTAGATACCAAATTCCCAGGGGGAGCTGAGGATATAACTGCTTGTACAGGGTAATCTGAGTATCTCACTACACACACTACAGCAGGCACAGCACACTGAGGACATAGTGTGACAGTGTTTACAGGAATCTACATTACACTGCTGCTACTGTTATATCCAATACAGAAATAGCAGCCCAGACCTTACCAGTGTGCACATGATATAGACTTCCTGGCTCCCCCTTTCAAAGTGGACTCTTCCAGCTCAGAAACAATTACTTTGACACAGCTGTCAACATAGTGATCCTTCAAGCTGTCATGTGCCGACTTGTCCCGACTTTACAGCTGTCTTAAAGGGCCAGCGCTACTGTAAAAAACTGAATTACAGGTGAAATGCTTTGATTTTCCTAATGAAGCATATTTAAGGATTGTATTTTAGCCTCCTGTTACTTCATGAGGTTTTCCTGGAGGTGATTGGTCCTCTTTATACAGAGCCATCATAATGCAACTTCTGTTCCTGACCTCTTTCTGCTCTCCCCTCTCTTAGTGTTAGGCTATGTCTATACTGCATTTTCCGCTTTTTTTTACAATGCAGGATCGTGGTGTTTGTCACGTTTTGCGCAAAAACCGCAGTCAGTTCTCATTTATTTTGCCGTCACCCATACAATTGATTGTATTGGAAGATGACGATAAAACTCAAAGCACAAGCATATTAAACAACATGTTGTATGATACGCTGGCACCAAGACACGAGCAGAGAAAGAGCGACCTGTGTAGACTACAGATCATTTTTTCTATTAAAGGCTATGGGCTGCCTGAACGATCATATTTTTGGCAGTTTTAGAATCCTAAAACCACCCAAAATATGATCATATTTCATTGCATTAGAAACACGGGCAAATTTCAGCGCGCATTTCGCGTCATATTTGCGCTCTAAGTACTGTACGCGCCGTAATGACGCCGTGTGAACATAGCCTTAGAGGTAGCAGCCGGGATTGGGAAAGAGCTTGCACTTGGCAGATCAAATCATGGAGAGGAGGAAGAGCAGCTCACAGATGCTGTACATAGGGAGGAAAGCGCACACAGGGCAGTATGTAGGGTAAGAATTGTTATGTACAAGTGTAGAGAGAAAGCACAGCACCCACAACAGACAGACTTCTAGACACACAGGGCCCACTACCAGCATGTTAATGGGAGGACACCCCCACATGAGAATAATTAATACCAGTACCAGGCTAAGAACTGTCCGGGGGTCTATTTAGTTAAGGTAACTACTAATGTATGTAGAAATATTTTTTTCCATGTCAAAGATGTCCATAGACTTCAAGTATAAAAAAATGCATACTTGCTCCTTACGTAGTATAGCACTTTCACAATACAGCATGCACTACTCTCAAAAAGTTAGGGCCAATCTCTTACCTTTAGATGCACATGTCTAACTGTTCAGTGTTTTTGTACTTTTTGTACAACTTGCTGATCTCTGACTTAGCAACAAAATTCACAACAAGTGTTTGATCCCTGAATCCCAATAAATTTGGGGGATCAGTTTGAATTGTGATTTAAACAGTCCTCCTCATCCTGCTGTTCACATTCTGACAATTTGAGGCCAAGACAATACCTTACAATTGATCAACAGTACTTTGCCATTGCGAGGCTTCAAGCAGGATGCTCCCAGACGGAAGTGGCCACTGAGCTTAGAGTGTCACAGAGTGTCATCAGCAGATTGATGTATTAAAAATCTAAAATGAACAAATATTTTTTTTTTTAAATGACCTGGCCCCCCCCCTCCCCCCCATTTTTTCATATCCAGCCAAGGTAAAACCAACATCTGCAGCCTAATACTATCAGGATGGAAAGGTCCATGGATATCACCACCTTCCCATGCCAAGTATACTAGCCTGCAACCACCCCAGAAGCAGATCATCACATTAGATGGCTCGACGTCTGACGGTAACCCGGCTCTTCCTAGTACCCCTGTTTCATTGAGAACTGGAGTAATAGTGACATGGGGTTAATGTCAGCCTAGCAGCGTCAAAAAACATCGCTGGCTGACACCAAGCACCAACACGAGTAATGAGGAAGCATCTGTCAGATACCTTCATTACTAACACCGGAAGAAAATAACAACAAAAAAACACAGAAAATAACAATTTAATTAAATAAACACCCCACAACACCAGCTTCATTGACCATTTTATTAAAGAAACAGATGCAGCGCTGGTCCGACATAGTCCAAAAGGGAAACTTGTAAAAGGTGGGAGGAAGGAGGTGACGGAGGTCACTTACCTCCCTCTGCTGTGTGTGCTGCCACCGCCATCTCTGCAGGTAGACTGTACAGTCTAGCTGAGGGGGCAGAGCAAGTCTCCCGCAGCCAGTGACACTTCCCCAGCGCTATTGTTCGTCTACACTTGCTGGTTGTCACAGCGAGAGTCTATGACAGCTTTCAGGTTTGTGGATTTGCAAATAATACATTGCACAGCACAGTCACAGGGATTCAGGGCATATGCCCTGAATCCCCGGGACATACCCCTAAAAATCGGAACACCTGCCATCCGTCCCGGATTAGGACTGTACGGCCTAAATCAGGACGGTTGGGAGGTATACAATTTGTGATGGTGGATTAATTGGACAAGTTTAAAAAGGGACTGGATACTTTTTCTTTAAAAACATAGTCATACAGGATTTTGGATTTTGTAGATGGGACATTGACCCAGGGATTTCTTCTTCATTTCCCTCTAGCATGGGGAAATTGGTTCCTCCTCATAGAGGTTTATGCATTCCTCTGTATCAATATGGTAGGATGAAAGGTTGTACTTGATGGACCTGCATAATTTTTCAACCAGAAAGAGGTAAGCAGATTGATATATAGTTTTGTAGGAAGAGATCACGTATAACTTGTTGTCATGACTCAGAACGTTGATCCCTTAGGTCGACCACAAGCTTTGGCATAGACCGATGCTGAGGCGCAAGGTCTAAGGAGTCCCCTGGTTGTCACTCTTTAGCCACTTGCACAAGGTATCTGGACTTCACTGCAGAGAACTTTCTGACGTGGGCACCTATGGTGACAACTAATATACAGGCGCCATACTGAAGGGGAGTACAGAAGGCATTGTCAGGTCATGAACATGACATCCGGCTAGACTGAGAGATGTGCCTCATTTTTAAACTTTCTAGTGCCGAAGACTGAGGTTTTTCTTTGTTTCCTGGTTTAACACTATGAACAACACCAACAAACTGGCACCCAAGCTGGGGGAAGAGGTGCCCTTAAGTAACCTTAGGTAGCTGGTCATAGGTTGTGAAAATTGGGTGGCATGCAATGGCCTTTTAAATCACTGAGGGCTAGCACCCTAGAAGGAAGTTGGCAGCAGGAGCAGATTGGGGAGACCAATGGATCAGTAGACATTCTCACTTAGAATATGCTGTTCAGTTCTGGGTTCCAGTTTATAGAGATGTAATGGAGCTAGAGAGAGTGCAAAGACGAGCAACCAAACTTATAGGGGAAATGGAGCATCTTAATTATGAGGAGAGGTTAGAAGAACTGAACTTATTTAGTCTTGACGGCTTCGGGGGGACATGATTAATTTATATAAATATATAAATGGTCCCTACAAAAAGTATGGGGAAAAATTATTTCATGTAAAGCCCCCTCAAAAGACAAGAGGACATTCGACTAGAGAAAAAAGGATTCAATCTCCAGAGGAGAATAGCGTTCTTCACTGTAAGAACTGTAAATCTGTTGAATAACCGCCTGATGAGCTGGTCACAGCAGGAACAGTTGGGAGTTTCAAGAAAGGCTTACATACCTACCTGGAACTAAAGAATATTAATGTGTACGTAGCCATGTAACATTCTGGATCCTGGCTGGTGGCGGTTTTGGGGTCGGAGATACGGTCTCCACTGGAGCAGATTGGTTCTTGCCTTGTGGGTTTCAGGGCATTAACCAATGGGGAGGCTGGGCATAATGTCCTTGTCTCTCACCCATCACCCACATTTTCCCCACCCTTGGTTGAACTTGATGGACACGTGTCTTCTATCAACCGTACTAACTATGTAACTATGTAACTATGTAACACTGATGCTGCATTGCATGGCAACAAGGTGCACTAGGGCTCCCACGGCTGCGGGAATAGGCCATGGCAGGATTCATGACTTGTTTAACATATATTTCAAAGATATACTCATTCTGGGTTTAGGAGTCCAGAGGGCAGTCCTGCATTGTTATTGACAGGTCAGTCATCGAGTAGGACCGCCCACTGGACTCCTAAATCCAGAATAAGCAGAGATTTCAATCCATCAGTTATATCTCTTAATACAAAATTCTATATCAGTTTGCTCAGCTCCTCCTGCTCCCTAACATGGTGGTAGTAGTTTGGACAAGACTTTCTGGGTGTAATGTTCCCTTTAAGTACGCCTCCGATTCGTCCTACCCTTGTATAGCAATGGTAAGTCTTGATTTCCTGTCCCATTTGAAATATTTAAATTTCATTAAAATCTAAATATCTAGTTATCACCTAGAAGATCCCATCACTGCTAAATAATGACGCATTCTGAACTATGAAATGTGAAAGCTTTGAATGCATTTTAGAATAAAACCGTGATTACATTGGAAAGTATGATTAAGGGAACAAAGCTGGGACCTGACAGAGCAGAGCGCGGGCTCCTTTCTTCTGTCTGTTTCAGAAACAAGTTTTCGTCATTGAATAGAATTTGTTAAATTTCGTGTTGTATGTTAATCTATGTGCCTGCCTGCTGGGCTCTGGATCCGGGAAATAACACTGCTTAACATTCAAGCTTTCTTCTGCTCGGTCGCTGCTTTTAAATATGGCTTAGTTACCAGTGAAATCAAAGGGGTTGTCCCAACTGGAAATATAGGGCCCCCGCTCTCAGTGACAGCAGCCGATCACCTTAAGTTAAGTGGCTGGAGCTGTGGTAATCGACTCGGCGTCTATAAAGCTGCGCTTAGATAAAGGGACAAACCCTTTATAAAATCATTTAAAAAAATCTATTGATCAAATTTTTGCACATACAGGTATTTACAAGTCATTCTGGGTGTATAGAGATAACTGGATTACTGTGTACATGAAAATGACCAATATGTTGGTGAGACTGGGAAAGCTGGGTTACTCCTCAGTGATGAGACTGGGAAAGCTGGGTTACATCTCAGTGATGAGACTGCTGCTGAGAGGGGGAAAGCTGGGTTATACCTCAGTGATGAGACTGCTGCTGAGACAGGAAATCTGGATTACCCCTCAGTGATGAGACTGCTGCTGAGACTGGGGAAGCTGGGTTACACCTCAGTGATGAGACTGCTGCTGAGACTGGGAAAGCTGGGTTACACCTCAGTGATGAGACTGCTGCTGAGAGGGGGAAAGCTGGGTTACACCTCAGTGATGAGACTGCTGCTGAGAGGGGGAAAGCTGGGTTACACCTCAGTGATGAGACTGCTGCTGAGAGTAGGGATGCTGGGTTACACCTCAGGGATGAGACTGCTGCGGAGACTGGGAAAGCTGGGTTACATCTCAGTGATGAGACTGGGAAAGCTGGGTTACATCTCAGTGGTGAGACTGGCCAAAGCTAGTGACATCTCAGTGATGAGACTGAAAAGCTGGGTTACATCTCAGTGGTGAGACTGGGAAAGCTGGGTACACTCAGTGATGAGACTGGGAAAGCTGGGTTACACCTCAGTGATGAGACTGCTGCTGAGACTGGGAAAGCTGGGTTGTACCTCATTGATGAGACTGCTGCTGAGACAGGAAATCTGGATTACCCCTCAGTGATGAGACTGCTGCTGAGACTGGGAAAGCTGGGTTGTACCTCATTGATGAGACTGCTGCTGAGACAGGAAATCTGGATTACCCCTCAGTGATGAGACTGCTGCTGAGACTGGTTAAGCTGGGTTGTACCTCATTGATGAGACTGGGGAAGCTGGGTTATATCTCAGTGATGAGACTGCTGCTGAGACTGGGAAAGCTGGGTTATATCTCATTGAAGAGACTGCTGCTGAGACAGGAAATCTGGATTACCCCTCAGTGATGAGACTGCTGCTGAGACTGGGAAAGCTGGGTTACACCTCAGTGATGAGACTGCTGCTGAGACTGGGAAAGCTGGGTTATATCTCAGTGATGAGACTGCTGCTGAGACTGGGAACGCGGGGTTATATATCAGTGATGAGACTGCTGCGGAGACTGGGAAAGCTGGGTTACATCTCAGTGATGAGACTGGGGAAGCTGGGTTACATCTCAGTGGTGAGACTGGGAAAGCTGGGTTGTACCTCATTGATGAGACTGCTGCGGAGACTGGTGAAGCTGGGGTACATCTCTGTGATGAGACTGGTGAGGCTGGGTTATATCTCAGTGGTGATATGTTCTTTCCAGTATATAGAACCCTTATAGAAGCCTCTGATCTGCTCCTTCCATGTTCCGCTGTTAGCACAGTGACTACATACAGTGCTGAGATTTGGTGCACCTTATCGTTGGTCCCATGCCCCATTCGGTCTTCTCCAAGTCGTTGATATGCATTTATTGGACACATCACTCATTTTCCAAGTGAACATATTTCTATATATATTATTGACCTGAAATTCTCAGCAGATGCCAGTAACAACCCATCCAATCCACACAGGCACAGACATCACATTTGCTACCTTATAAAAGTGGCCTAAAGGTAGATTTAGAGGTGCGGCGAGCGTAGCATGCTCCCCCCAGGATTTGCAAAGACCACAACCCTTTTATAACTGTGACACTCCACTGTGACTCCAAATGTGACACTCCATTCCTACAAGCCACAACCGCTCTATGCAACTGCATTATGGCTCTGAAGAAGGCTAATCGAGGGGTGTGGCATCACCCAGCTTTCTGGACATTGGATTGCCTGGTCAGCATCCATAATAGCTAAGAGATGCCATCAAACTATTCCTGACTCTAAACCATTACACTACTGACAATATTCCCGCCATACAGCGACCATATAGGAGTAGATTCCAGTTGTACACAGGCTCTTCAGACATAGAAGTCATTACAGTGCAGTTACATTCAGTGACTCACAGGTGACATCTTCTCTGTTGAGCCGTTCGCTTTCCCTATTTTTCTCTACCTGGTCCAGTCCGCCATGACGACTTCTCCCGGCCACAACTTGTCCCTGCAGAATTGACCACACAATCATCTTAGAATTCTAAATCTTCTAGCAACTACCTGTTCTCACCTCTGTACAAAATGGGGTGAGAGGTGGGAGTTGTATTATGTGTTGGCATTAGGCTGCTTATACAATGGTGGGTGGGAGGCAGTAGAGGGATACAGGGCACAGTTTATAGGCACAATCTCCTTGGGAGAGAGGGGCCTATGACTATCCCCCTGGAGATTGTGCTGGGGCTGTGCTCTGTACCCTTCAGAACCAAAATTTTGCCAAAATTGGAAACTTTTGTTTCCCGGGAACCCCCCTTTGTAATTTTCAAAGTGTTTTTAGGGGGTGGGTTTTGTTTCTGTCATGTTTTATTTAGTGTTTCTATTCTTATATAGGTCCCCTCTTTGAACTATGATAAAAATCATTGGTTTACATCGAAACACAGTTGGGGGTCCCAAGGTTACGGAAAGAGTTACTGGAAAGATCCAGGTTACTATGTGAAGTGGACCTTCTCATAGTATGGCCTGCTTCTCAAGTGGCTTTAAAGGGTGGAAAATTTTTTGGGGTTTGGGGGGAAAAAAATTTTCCCTGGGTTTCCCCCTCTTAAAATTCCCAAACTGCAAAATGATGGTTTTATCTTGAATGGTTATGAAAAATGATTGGGGGCCCCCTTCCCAATTTTTTTTTAAAGATTTTTTTTGAAAGCCATTTTTTGGTTTTTTTAATAAAAAAAAAAATGAAATTTCAGAAAAAAGCTGGGTGAGGGCGTGTCAAAGGGGGCAGGCAGGAAACCCGAGAATAGTGGTTCTAACCCTCTCCCTCTTCCCTTTTCCCGTAAACACGTGCCAAAATGGCCATGCGCACCTGCAGCTAGATTTTATACTATATATCTAGCTGTTGGGGGTGGCCCCCTGCAGTCAGTTGTGTCAGAGCAGAATCTCATGACACTGCCCCAGCACCACAGCAACATAAAGGGTTCATGGGAGCTATTTTGGGGTGTGGGGGGCCCCCAACCTTTTTGGGTAGCCCAAATTCCCGCCCCTTTCCCAGAAAAGGCTGGAAGTGGACTTCCACTGATTGCTAAATGGTTGTCTCCGCTGATGAGTCACACCCCTCTTCCCTTTTTTTACATATGGATGTTGACATGTCGGGGGGAAAAAAAAGAGAAAAAAAAACCCTTTCAACCTTGCTTTGGGAAAAGCCCAAAGGGGGGTATTGAGGAAGTGTTCTGGTCTGTTTTCATGCCATTCTCTGGATCACTCAGCTGAGTAGAAGGCGCTCTCTACTGAATCCATCCTTGCAGATCATATACACCTATACATGCTGATTCCCTTTCCTGGGGCAGTTGGGATTTTCCAGCAACACAATGTGACTTCGTCTTACCGTGGCCCCATGATTCCCAACTGAGCATTTGTGGGAGCCCCTGGATGGTGGGTGTTTGGGGTTACGGCCCCCAGCAGCTGTTGGGGCCCCCGGGGTGGTGGTGTTGGCTTATGGCCCCTTTCCCGTAAACTGTGGAGCCCCTGGATGGTGTTTTTGGCTCCCATGGCCCCCCACAGCAGTGTGGGAACCCCTGGAAAGGGGGATGTTTGGGTCTATGGACCCTCCCGCAGCCCGTGGGGGCCCCGGATGGTGGTGTTGGCTCTATGGACCCTCCAGCAGCAGTGGGAGCCCCCGGGGGGTGGTGTTTGGCTCTATGGACCCCCCAGCAGCTGTGGGAGCCCCTGAATGGTGGTGTTGGCTCTTGGAAACCCCCCCAGCAGTGGGGGCCCCTGGATGGTGGCGTTGGCTTTTGGGCCCTCCAGAGCTGTGGGAGCCCCTGGTTTTTGGGGGTTGGCTTGTGGGGCCCTCAAACAGCTTTGGGGGGGGGGTCTTGGATGGTGGGGTTGGCTTATGGACCCTCCCGCAGCTGTGGGGCACCCGGGGGTGGTGGGGGTTGGTTTTTTAGGGGGCCCTCCCGCAGTGTGGAGCCCCTGGGGTGGTGATGTGTTCTATGGCCCTCCCGCCTGTTTCCCCCGGATGGCGGTGTTGGCTCTTTGGACCCTCCAGCAGTATTGGAGCCCTGGATGGTGGTGTTGGTTATGGCCCCCCCAAAACAGTTGTGGAGCCCCTGGTTTGGGGGGTTGGGTTTTATGGAAACCCCCAGCAGGTATAGGAGCCCCCTGGATGGCGGGGTTGGGTCTATGGACCCTCCAGCAAACTGTGGGGAACCCCCCGGATGGGTGGTGATGGCTTATGGGCCCCCCCAGAAACTGTGGGAGGGCCCCCCCGGGTGGTGGTGTTGGCTCATGGACCTCCCAGCAGCTATTGGGCCCTGGATGGTGGTGTTGGTCTATGGATCCTCCCGCAGCTGTGGGGGCCCCTGGATGGTGGTGTTTGGGTCTATGGACCGTTTCCCGCAGTTTTGGGAGCCCCTGGTGAAAGGGGTTGGCTCTTGAAAACCCCCCAGCAGCTGTGGGGCCCCCGGTGGTGGTGTTGGCTTATGGACCCTCAAACAGCTGTGGGGGCCCGGATGGTGGTGTTGGCTCTTTGGATCCCCCAGCGGGTGTGGGGCCCTGGATGGTGGTGTTTGGCTTTATGGACCCTTTAAACGCTGTGGGAGGGGCCCCCCGGATGGTGGTGATGTCTCTATAGACCCTCCAGCAGCTGTGGGGTCCCTGGATGGTAAATGTTGGCTCTATGGACCCCCCAGCAGCTGTGGGGCCCCTGGATTGTGGTGTTGGCTCTATTGGGCCCCCCAGAGCGTGGAGCCCCCCGGATGGCGGGGGTTTTTGGCTCTTTTTGGAACCCTCCAGCAGCTGTGGAAACCCCCGGGGTGGTGGTGTTTTGGGTCTATGGGGGCCCCCCCGCAGCTGAGGAAACCCCGGATGGCGGTTTTTTGGCTCATTTGGGGGCCCTCCAGCAGCTGTGGAGCCCCCGGATTTGGGGTAGGTTTTTTTGGATCCTCTAGCCCCTGTGGGGGGCCTGAGGGTAGTGTTGGGCTTATGGACCCCCCAGCAGTGTGGGGGCCCCCGGATGGCGGGTTTTTGGCTCCCATGGGGCCCCCCAGCAGCTGTGGGAGCCCCTGGATGTTGGGGTAGGTTTATGGATCCTCTAGAGCTGTGGGAAAGGCCCCGGAGGGTAGTGTTGGCTCTATGGACCCTTCCCGGGAGCTGTGGGGGGCCCCCCGGATGGGGGGTGTTTGGGTCTATGGACCCTCCCGGGAGCTGTGGGAGACCTGGAGGGGGGGTTTGTTGGCTCTATGGGAACCCCCCAGCAGCTGTGGGATGGGAAATCGTTTCAGACACCTGTAACAACTACCAGGACCTTATTGAGTCACTCCCATGTCAGGGGAGAAACATCAGAGAACAAAAACCCTGTAACCATTGCTGGAAGAGCCCAAGCTATTGATGGGGAAATGTTTTGGTTTTGTTTTCATGCCATTTTTGGATCTTCGTGAGTAGAAGGCGCTCTCTACTGAATCCCCTCCCTTTCAGATCATTTAAAACCTTTTAAAATTTCTGATTCCCCTTTTCCCGGGGAGTGGGTTTTTTCCGCAACACAATGTGACTTCAAAGTCTTACCGTGGCCCCATGATTCCCCAAATGAGGAAATTTTTGGGGGGCCCCTGGATGGTGGTGTTGGCTCTATGGGCCCCCCGCCCGCTGTGGGGGCCCCCGGATGGTGGGGGTTGGCTCTATGGACCCTCCAGCAGTGTGGGGCCCCTGGATGGTGGTGTTGGCTCTATGGCCACCCCCCAGTAGTGTGGAGCCCCCGGGGTGGTGAAAGGGTTGGGTCTATGGCCCCCCCAGCAGCTGTGGGGAACCCCCCGGAGGTGATGGGTTTGGGTCTATGGACCCTCCAGCAGCAGTGGGAGCCCTGGAAAGGTGGTGTTGGCCTTTTGGCCCCCCGCAGCTGTGGGAGCCCCTGGTTGGGTGGTGTTGGCTCTATGGGGCCCCCCAGCGAGTGGGGAAACCCCTGGATGGTGGTTTTTGGCTTATGGACCCTCCTGCGCTGTGGGAGCCCCCGGATGGTGGGGTTGGCTTTGGACCCCCCAGCAGCTGTTTGGGAGCCCCTGGATGGTGGTGTTTGGGTCTGTTTTGGGCCCTCCAGCAGTGTGGGAGTTCTGGATGGGGGTGTTGGCTCTATTTGGGCCCTCCAGCAGCTGTGGGGCCCCTGGGGTGGTTGGGTTGGTTTATGGGGCCCTCCCGCAGGGTGTGGGCCCCTGGTTTGGGGATGTTGTCTTATGGACCCCCCCAGCAGCTGTTTCCCCCCGGTTTGGGGTGTTGGCTCTATGGGGGCCCCCGCAGTATTGGAAACCCCCGGGGTGGGGGTGTTGGCTCTATGGGGCCCCCCCAGCAGTTTTTGGAGCCCCTGGTTTGGGGGTGTTTGGGTTTTTTGGAAACCTCCCGCAGCTATTTGGAGCCCCTGGTTTGGGGGGTGTTGGCCTTTTGGACCCTCCGCACTGTGGGGGAACCCCCTGGATGGGGTGGTGGGTGGCTCTATGGGGCCCTTTAGGGGGTGTTTGGGGGCCCCCGGTTTGGGGGTGTTGGCTCTATGGACCCTCCAGCAGCTATTGGAGCCCCTGGATGGGGGGTGTTGCTCTATGGACCCCCCAGCAGCTTGGGGGGAGCCCCTGGATGGGGGGTGTTGGCCCCTATGGACCGTCCAGCAGCTCTGGGAGCCCCTGGTTTATGGTGTTGGCTCTTTGAACCCCCCAGAAACTGTGGGGCCCGGTGTTGGTTTTTGGCTCTATGGCCCTCCGCAGCGTGGGAAACCCCTGGATGGGGGTGTTGGCTAATGGTTTTCCAGGGAGCTGTGGGGGCCCCCCGGGTGGGGTTGGGTTTTGGGGTTATGGAAACCCCCCAGCAGCTTTTGGGAAACCCCTGGATTTGGGGTTTTTGGCTATATGGACCCTCCGCAGCTGTGGGAGCCCCTGGATGGGGGGTGGGTGTCTTCTATAAGGGCCCTCCCGCAGCTGTGGGAGTTTCCCCGGATGGGAGTGTTGGCTCTTTGGACCCTCCGCAGCGGGGGGGCCCCTGGATTGTGGTGTTGGTCTATTGAACCCCAGCAGCTGTGGAGCCCCTGGTTTGGGGGGGTGTTGGTCTTTGGACCCTCCAAACAGCTGTGGGCCCCTGGTTTGGGGGTTTTTGGCTTATGGCCCTCCCGCAGCTTGGGGGGGGAACCCCCTGGATGGCGGTGTTGGTCTATGGGCCCTCCCGCAGCTGTGGGGCCCCGGATGTTGGGGGGAGGTTCTATGGATCCCCTTTGCACTGTGGGGGGCCCTGGGGGTTTGTGTTGGGGTCTTTGGACCCTCCAGCAGCTGTGGAGCCCCTGGATGGCGGTGGGTTTGGGTCTATTTGGGCCCTTTCCCGCAGCTGTGGAGCCCCTGGGGTGTTGGGGGAGGTTTTAGGTTTCCCCTAACAGCGGGGGGAGGCCCCGGAGGGGAGTGTTGGCTCTATGGGGCCCTCCCGCAGTGTGGAGCCCCCGGGGTGGCGGTTTTTTGGTCTTTTGGACCCCTTTTGCAGCTGGGGGAGCCCCTGGATGGCGGGGATTGGCTCTATGGCCCCCCCAAACAGTGTTTGGGAGCCCCCGGATGGCGGTGTTGGTAAAATGGGGCCCTTTCCCGCAGCTGTGGGAAACCCCTGGTTTGGGGGGGTTGGCCCCCATGGACCCTAAGCAGCTGTTTGGGGTGCGTCAGTTTCAGACACCCGTTAAAAACTACCAGGACCTTATTTAGTCACCCCCCAAACTATTATATATAGCCAATTTAGGCCAGTATGTGTTTCCTTTTCTTTCTGTTTGGGGGGTTTGGGATTGGGTGTGGGGCATAAATTTTTGTTTTATAGGTATACGGTAATGAAGGGTTTATTTGACACTTTTTCACGCTTTCAACTTGTCATTGCCCCTCCTGTCTTATCATATTTAATCTCAGGTGCTGTCATTCTGTCCTTCCACGTATTCTTATGACATTACCTTGCAGCAGGTTGTAAACTGACAGTAGTTTCCTCTGGTATTTAGGAGTTTTCACCTGACGGCTTAAAGTGGGCAAATTTTTATTTCTTTTTGTTTAAAAGAACTGTGAAATAAAAAAACCAAAAAAAAAATGTTGGGAAAAAAGTTTTCCCATTTTTAAATTTAGTTTGAAAAGAATATGTATTTCTGATGGAAGGGTCTCTTTAGTGTATTGCACTTACCAGCAGAGGGGCAGCCCGTTCTCCAAAGGGGGTATGTATAGGAAGGGGGGGCTTATTTAATAGGAGCTCAGCTACAAAGCAAGAACTGTTTGGGAGCTTTCACCCCAAGAAAAGTTTTTGGGGCCCTTTTATTTTGTGATCCAAAAAAAAACTGCCTTTATTATAGAAAGTTTTTGGGACCCTTTTCCCAAACTGTTTGGGGAAAATGAGTTAAACAATTAGGGTGTTTGTATGCACAAGGACTCCCAAAACCCCCGTCCCTTGGGTTATTACTTTGAAACACCTTTCCCAACAATTTAGAAACTGATTGGAATTGCTGGTAATAAAGGGGGGGGCTGAAAAGGCTGACTTCACCCCATTAAAGGGAAAATTTTTACAAAACATTTAAAAGGGGTTGTTCGCTACAATTTTATTGGGGTTTTTTAAATTTAAAAAATTTTTAAAAACAAAAACAAACTTTGCAATTTATGTTTTATTACAAAAGTCCCCAGTGATTTTGAGCCCAGCCCTGTTAGTATTATACATTGCTTCTCAAAAACTCTATAGTAAACCGACCTGTGGGGTCCCTTTTCTTTCGGCTTTTTCAGGTCTGAGGATCTCATCACCCTTTGGAAGGGCAGGTAAAAGCAGAGAGCCCCCCGCACAGAAAGCTTCTGGGTGGAAGGAGGGGGGGCGGGGGACTATGGGTCTGTGTCCTGCAGCCGGGTTAACCGTGTGTTTCCCTGTTTTCCCCCTGCTTTTTTACACAGGAAAAGATGTGAAGCAAATGACCCCGTCTTTATAAAACATGATATGTCTTTGGGAACCCGTGACTTTACTAATGCTTTAAAAGATCCGGGGGCATGTGGGAAAACCCTTTTTTTTTTTCTTTTGTATTAGGGACAATCCCGGTATAGTAACCTGCCTTGTTGTTTTCTGGGATGTGGAGGCTTTAAAAAACTAAAAGGGGGGTATAGGAACATTGCAAAACCCCTTTTGCTCTGTTATTAGCCCCCCAAATTAAAATTCCTCTTACACTCCAGATCAGACTCCCCCCGGGAACAGACCTAGGAGGCCCCCCAGGGGTGAACTCTGAGAGCCAAACCCCCTTTCCCCCCCCCCTGTATTGAAGTTAAAGTAGTTTCCCGTGTGTGATGGGGGGGGGGGAGAGGGGCAGAACAGCAGACAAGCTTGCCCGCCCCTCAGTTCCCCAAATTACCAGGGGGGCACTGGCAGGCTGGAAAATCGTAATGAGACAACTCCCTTTAAAAATTGACTCACCCCAGCCAAACAAGATATTTCACCCTCTCCAAAATCCTCCCCATTCCCCACAACCCAGAAACTTTTTTTAACACCTTCAAATCTTCTGCGGGCCCACCAAAAACCCCCCCCCATCCCCTTCTCAGCAGATGATTTTGCAATTTACCCTTCCCTAATTTTTAAAAAAAATTTCATCAAGGGCCCAAAACTTTTACCCCCCAGCCCCCCCCGAACCCTATTCCTGCGGTGTCCCCCCAAAACCCCCCTTGTCCTGCTCTTTGGGGCCCCTTTCCCCCCTAACTCGCTTCCCGGTCCCGGGCAACCTGACAAGCTTTTCCTCTCTACTGTCCAAATTAAACCCCAACCACCTGTAGTCTTGACCCAAAATGCCTCCCACCTCATCCCTGACCCTTTGTGTTTTATCTTTCCCCGCCCTCCCCCCCATTCTTTCAATCTATCATTAACCCCTGGCATCTTCCTTCCCTATATTTTAAAAATGCGACCCATACCCCCCCTCCTAAAGAAAAACCCTCTCTTTTACCCCCTCCTCATTGTCCCAAAATATCGCCCCAAACTTTTGCTTCCCTTTGTCTAAAAATCCTTTTAGCAGCACGTCCATCTTCAACTTTCCTCCCATCTTTTCCACCAAAATTCTCCTTGGGCCCCCCGCTCAATTTTTTCTTCCGTCCTAACCCTTTTAATGAAACCGCCCAAACCAAAATCACCAAACGACCTAGAACTGCCCAAAAACCTCACGCCACTCTTTGGCTTTTTCCCCCTAGACCTGTCTCTTGTTTTTTTGGGCACTGTCGGGCCCCTTTATTCCTCCTAACCACATCCCAATCCTCCCCCTCGGAAACATGCCCCCTTGGCCCCTTTCCCGGATCTTCCTTACCTCACTGATCGGACTTCAGCGTTTCTCACCTCTCGCTCCCCCCTCCCCCCCGGGCCCCTTTTCTGTTGGTGTCCCCAAGGGTCAGTCCTGGGGGTTTCCCCTACTCTTTTCTATCTTTTCACTCCCTTTGGCCCCCGGGAGTTCATAGGCATCACACGGGCTTTCAATACCCCCCTGGTTTCCCGAAGAAACCCAAAAACCCCAACTCTAAATCTCTGGCCCCGAAATTTTACCTTTCTTCCCCTCCCGGATCCCTGACTGTCTGTCCTCCATTTCCCCTTTTCCCCCTCCGTCCCCCTTTAAAACTAAACCCTGGAGAAAAAATGAATCATTAAACCCTTCCCCCCGTCACCCCTCCAAATCTCCACCACCCCATTTTTCTAAAACCAAATTTAATGGACCACTCTTCAAACCCCCCCCAAGGTTTCCCCCTGCCCCCCTTTGGGGTAATTTTTTGACTCCAAAACTGTCCCTTCAAACCCCCAAAATCCAAAACCCCCCCCTCTGCTGTCACCTTCCCCCTAAAAAAGTATTTCCCCAATCCGCTTACATTTTTTTAACTTGAAAGACAAAAAAAGCTGGTCCATTGCCCTTGTCTTTTCCCGCCTCGGGCTACGGGAACATTTCCCCTCTGTGGCCCCTCCCCGCTTGCCCCCCTTTGCTCCCTCCAAAAACCCTCCTTTTAAATCTGCTGCCCCCTTTTTTCCACCTCCTCCTTCCACTCCTCTGCCTCTCCCCCCTGCCCATCCCTTTCCCCTGGCTTCCAATTTCCCCGCAAATCCAGTTTAAGTAGCAAAATTTGATAAAGGTTACATAACCTCTCCCCTTTTATTCTCTGCCCTTTAAACTCTAAAAAAAACCCCCCCCTCACGGGAAACCCCCGCTCCCCACAGGCCTTTCCCTTGCTTCCTCTTATCACCTCCCCAAAATAAACCCTTTCCCAAAAGACTTCTCTCGTTTTTCCCCCCCACTTTGGAACTCCCCTGCCCCAAAACCCCCAGACTCTCCCCCCTCTCTCAAATGGGTTCAAAAGTAACCTGAAAAACCTACCCTTCAGGAATTTCCTTTTTAAAACCAAAAAATTAAAATGTTTTTCTACGCCTCCCCCCCACAAACTGTCTGCCCCCACCCTTTTGTTCTTCACCCCCTTTCCCCGTAGATTGTAAGCCCCCGCGGGAGGGCCCTCTCTCCCTAAGTCCCCGTTGTTAGTCACTTATTTTTCCCCCTTTTTTAAATTTTTCTGACCAATGTTATTTATGTACCCGCCTGAAATGTACAGCGCCCTGGAATCAAGGGCGCTCCAAAATAAACGATAATAATAATAATAATAATAATAATAATAATAATAAAAAGGCAGTTTAACTAGAGCTCAGTTAAAACTGCACCAAAAGTGCGTTGTGTGAAAGCACCCTTAACTGCGCTCCAATTATGTGTCTTTATTAGCTGCAAGCTTCTTTCGCTTATCTAAACTGTTTGGAAAGTGAGTATCAATTAGTGTGTTTGTATCCACAAGACTTCACACACAGGAATTGATTTCTTACTTGAATCCCCCTTCTGAACAATTTAGGCTGCTTTCACACATCGCAGTTTTGGTGCAGTTTTAACTCTGCTAATCTGCCTTTATTACCAGCAGCTTCTTTCAGTATAAATTGTTCAGAAAGGTGTTTCAAGTAAGAAATCAATTCCTGTGTTTGAAGTCTTGTGGTTTGCAAACACACTAATTGATTACTCACTCTCCAGATAGTTTAGATAAGTGAAAAAAGCTTGCTGATAATAAAGGCAGCTTAATTGAAGCGCAGTTTAAACTGCAACAAAACTGCACTGTGTGAAAGCACCTTAAGCCCCAAGACTTAAAACTGCAATTGATTACTTACTTGAAACACCTTTCTGAACAATTTAGACAACTGAAAGAAGCTTGCTTGTAATAAAGGCAGTTTAATTGGAGCGCAGTTAAGGGTGCTCTCACACAGCGCAGTTCTGGTACAGTTTTAACTGCTCTCCAATTAAACTGCCTTTATTACCAGCAAGCTTCTTTCAGTTGTCTAAATTGTTCAGAAAGGTGTTTCAAGTAAGTGATCAATGACTGTGTTTGAAGTCTTGGTGATTACAAGAACACTAATTGATTACTCACGTTCCAAACAGTTTAGATAAGTGAAAGAAGCTTGCTGGTAATAAAGGCACATAATTGGAGCGCAGTCAAAACTTCGCCAAAACTGCGCTATGTGAAAGCTCCCTAAGACACATAATTGGAGCGCAGTTAAAACGGCACCAAAACTGTGCTGCGTGAAAGCATCCTTAGGGTGCTTTCACACAGTGCAGTTTTGGGGCAGTTTTAATTGCACTCCAATAAAACTGCCTTTTTTCTTTCAGTTGTCTAAATTCCAAACAGTTTAGATAAGTGAAAGAAGCTTGTGATGATAAAGGCAGTTTAATTGGAGCATAGTTAAAACTGCACCAAAACTGCGCTGTGTGAAAGCAGCCTTTCCGGTTTAACGTTTATTAGTTAGGCCATTTCCCCATGGCCCGTTTTTCCAGCTGGTTCTCGGTTTTGCAAACCGGCTGAAAAACTTGTATACGGACCCTAATGGAAAATCCGTGCAGCAGACCGCCGGCGGCCCGGAAAACATAGAACATGTTCATTCTTCTGTCCGGTTTTTGGACGGAATATCAACATGTCGATGTGAAGGGGGAGGGCTTTTCTCTGCAAACCGCGGAGAAAAGCCATCCCCCTGCAGCGGTGTGCACGGCACAAAACAGAGCACGTTCCGGTCGGATAATCTGACCGGTATTTGTCCTGTGTCGTGTGAACGGCCCCTTATTATTGATCCCAAGCAGCCACTTTCCAGAATATATCTACCAGGTAAGTGCTACTTGTCTTAGAGACCACAAAATACCTAAAACATGTAATGGAGATGGACTTTTGGGGACTAATTTTGCCTGTTTATATTGCTTAACCTCTAAATATTTAGTTTTATGCATTATACAGTATGTTTGATACAAATATGTGTTATGTATTCCTGGCATATGTGCGGTCGGTATTTTTTATTAAGGGTGCTTTCACACGCAGCTGCGTTTTTGGATGCGTTTTTTGTGCAGAAAGGCACAACAATTAATGCTGCACATCTTTGCACAAAAAACGCATGAAAAACGCACAAAAAAACGCATTGTGTGAAAGCACCCTAAGTGCAGTTCAATTAGATCAGCTTGGTGAAGTGGTCTTAATTAACGCAGGTCTTCTAACCAGGAGAGGTGGGTGACTGATGTAAAATAGCAGCCAATAGGCTATGAAGCACACCAAGGACTGAATACACCTGACACAGACAGAGGATTTGGCTCATAGTTAACCCCTTAAGCCGAATGCCTGAAAAGTAGGTTAAGACCAGAAAACTTGTTTGCTTTT